>JTDE01001674.1:52832-71035 GCA_014338405.1 Paragonimus skrjabini miyazakii | reverse complement strand
CATGACAAGTTGTACACGGATTTATCCGCAAACCGCGAGTCGCGCGCTCGTGTACCCAAGACTAGCGTTGCTTTCGAACGTCTTGAAAGACGTGTCTAGAAGAGCCACACCCAGAAGATGGCCACTAAGCTCTGTGTATACTGTGCAATGTTGCTGTCCATACTACTGCGCGGCAGTGAAACTTGGACAATGTATCAGCGGAAGATGTGTTATGTGAGCCATTTCCATTTACGGTGTCTATGACGGATTTTGGGCAGTCGGTGGTCGGACATAGTGCCGAACACTGATGTTTGCGGCGAGCGGACGTGGACGGAATGGAAGCCATGCTGACGCTTAATCCGTCTCATTAGCTAGACCACGTCCGTCGGATGGGCCATAACCGTATTCCAAATCAGCTGTTATACAGACAACTGAAATCAGGTGAGCGAAATTCTGGTGGTCAAAAGCGCAATTACCACGATTTTATCCAGGCAAGTTCTTTACGTTCTAACATTGCTTTTGGATTTCAGGACGACTTAGCCTTGAATCCGACTGTTTGGAGGAATACATTCTAGAAGGGCGTCAGAAGGTTCATTGAGCAGTAATTACGCGTCTGTAAACGGAAGCGTGCTGTACGCAAGGGCATCATTCGTGTCATAGTTCGTGGTGACATGACCATAAGGCATTGCGATTTGTTTGGCCACAAGTGCGCTGACCGAAGTAATAGGTCACCAACATATGCTAAGTACACATTCGGCGAAGTAATAGCGTTTATGCTTGGCTCATGTAGGTACATCAGTTGTATGCATTTTTTCTTGTTCGCGCTGACCAGCGACCACCGTCTTTTGGAAACTCACCTGCTTTTCGTTTCAGACACTTTGCTGTTTGTGAAATTCTACCTTCCCTCTTCTTCAGCATTGTTGGTGTACTGTATGATGAATGTTTTTTCTGTTTTCTCTCAGTCCAACCTCAAATTTTGCTTTCCCTCGAAGTTCTCTGTAAAGTGCACCAGTATGTACTTGTATACTGTACCACTTATTGCACTACGTTTGCAATATTTTTCTCCGCACTTTAGATAATTACTACTGGAGTCCCACTGTGTTTAGTTCTCGAGAGATATGGGCTTCAGTTCCATGCTAACCCAACAGTTAGCGGGACAGCATTGACCGGCTGAACACAAAGGCCTTCACCACAGACCTCCTGGTGTTAGTCCTTCGGGTTCACACTGGATACGTAGAAAGCGACTGGAACTATAATTGAAGCAGAGAAAGCCACTTGTGGTGATGGTTTATCACAGATGTCCTTTGGCTTCGGCCATTGTGACAGGCCAATCGGAAACGGAAGCCGCCACCCACAGGGGCGTTGTGCACTTTTATGAAGGCGATTTTGCTACGCATTGTTAAACTTTCCGTTTAAAAAGTAACCTGTGTGGATTATTTTTATGTCTGATCGGTGAACACTTCCTGTTTCTCTCAAACTTGTTTGATCTAACTGTATGTTTTAAAAAGGGTAGCACGAAAAAAGCTTCCCAGTCATTCAGTCATAATTCTATGGTAGGACTTGGTCAACATGAAACTTGCAAGCCATCAGACTTAGTGCTTTGTGGATATTGCTTAATTCACGAAATAATAAATTGTTTTCTGATATTAACAACCAGCTTTGTTTGCCCTCTTTTACTGTGAGCCTAATGTAATTCTTTAAGTCCCAACTTCTCAAAAGGTAATATACAGTTTTGTGACAGTTATCTAGAAAACTCAGGCGTGCACTAGACAGTTTATTGGATATTTGCACAGGTCAGATTTACAATCGTCTTTGTATATATATATATATATATATATATATATATATATATATATATATATATATATAGATTTCTAACTACGATTTGCAATTTCTAAGGTCCATACGTGTAACATGTTGGCAACTGTTTCAAACATAGCTATCATATTCGTATCAGTCGGATTATATGGCGTGTTTTGTTATGTGTGATATTAAATGACAATAACCGTTTATGACATCCTCTCTATTTGACCCAAAATTCACATGTAATTTTCAACGAACTGATAGCTAATAAATTGTTTAGTAATATTTGTCTGAAAACATAACCGACACAAAGGATTATCATTATTCCTGACAAGAAACGAGCAAATGCTGAAGCTGACGAGAGACGTGTCGGTCAAACGAATGTGATAATGCGCCACAAGCATACAAGCCGTACTAGTAATCACATATTGTAGCGAAAAGGCGTCCAATAAAGCACAATATTTATTGTCCAATACGCTAGTTCATATGCTACGCGCGCGCTTGCGTTTGAGTCAGCATTCCAGTCCACAACACCCCCAGGTTTCCGTTCACGCGTCGTGTGCACTTCTGTCCGGTTTAGGTGTGTGATTGGCGCCACCTATCGGGGGATTTTCCGTCTACCATTCTTCGTCCATTGGTCCGATTCTGTTGAGCGATAGTTCGTCCGGTCGCTCGTGTTGTTCTCCATCTATCCACAGTGGGCTTTGATCGTGTTCCACGGTGGTGTCGAGATATTCCCCCGAGTCTTGGAATAATCGAGCATCCGATTTGGTCGTCCATTCTGTTTTGCCTGCCATGTCTCGCCCGTTGGTCCGATCCGGTCGAGCGATGACTCATCCGACTGCTCCCGTTGTCCGCCATCCGATCGTTGAGGGTTTGTGGACGTGCCTGCCTTCCGCGTTGAGGTATTCCGCCGAGTGTTTGAATACTCGCACCTCCGGCCTGGCAATCCACCACAATATCAGCTAGCACACCTTGTGCAAGTTTGGATGTTAGATGAACAGATACTGACACCAACTAGCAAACAGCGAGAATGTATCCACGTGAGACCTCATAACTACGTTCACGTGAGATGTCACATGACTGATATTTGGAAGTATATGATTTGGCATGAGCAGATGTGCACACTTTTTGTAACACTTACAGGGTGATTTGCATACATCAGCCTGCGCCGTTCAGTTATGCATATGAGGTTCTCAGACTTACCGCAATATCAGGCGCAGGCGCGGATCGAATAACCAACCATCCGTGTTACAACTTGAAGAGCGTATACGGGTGAACACAGCTTCCATATTCATATAAATAATAGTCGGCTCCTGTCGGAAAGAATGTTGTGTTGTTGTTGCCAGTGATAACATCGCTTACCTTATCTGGAAAGTCCATGAGTTAATTACCAAATTAACACTTTTTGATCATATTCGCAGATGACCTCCATAACTCAGTAAACCGTTTTATCCTTCTATTATCATTCTACCAAGCGGTAAACGTAACAATTTAACAACCGGCACAAAGTAACTGGGTTGTGGTTATATTTCTCAGCACATCTTCCTCATTTTGGAACTTAGCTACAGAAAAGCCTATTGTTAAACAATGGTTACAACGGGAAACTACTTTTACACATTTTGTACACCTGTTCGGTAATAACCTGAATGTGGATGACATATGAAAATTACATCAGTATGTCATTACCTTGGTCAGGAAGGAAAACGGCACCTTGACAATTCATGATTACACACCAAAAAAGATTTAGTATCCGTACTAGAATCACGAGACAGCATATGGGAGGATGACAACAAGTTTTTACGGCGAGCTCTAAGTTCCATACAATACGACAACGCGCTGATGAATCTAACAACAACTTTATCGCGCAGATTCTCTCAGCTCTTTCAGACTGTGCTTACGTATAGACCCAACAGCATCGTTTCGAAAGAACAACGTTCATACAAGGACTTATTACAGGTGTTCATGACAAAAATGCGCAGGTGTTTGCTATCCGAAGGTGACCAACTCTTGACGTGCGAGAAAGCTTTCACCATCGTGTGCCAACGTGCTAATTTGGTCAGTGAGCTTGCAGGATTGTCCTCTATCTAGCCTACATTACACTGATGTTAACCAGGTGGCACACGTCAAACGTCATACGGAATCTTGTTGTTATTGTTGTGGTGAGTAGCACTCAAAACCAAATGATTGTCTGTCATGAAAATCTGGTCGCTTCACCACTTATCTAGACCTCAACACAACAGAATATCTAACAAGGGGCTAATAAAAACGTCGCGCTGAGGATATCTCTTTAGGAATGGACGAATAATCCCAGTGTTACGCCTTCCGTTAGTCGTTAATTTTTTTGTTCTGCATTGCACCAATTTACTTATAGTTTGTGAATTTGTGTGGACCAAAACAATCAGTCCTAAATAAGAACTACTTACTGCAACTAGTTTGGGGGAGGTTTCAATTAGGGTACGATTTTTAAGGCTATTCAAATTTCGAATATTACGTTGTTCACACTTGAATTCGATTTTTCGGTTCTGTCAGAAGATAGATCACATTCAGAAATTGTCTTTCTAAACGCAATGCCTGCAAATTGTCTATTTCCAGGTCAACTAATCTAATCGACGGTAACTTGAATATTCAGTGAACTAACAACACAACAATCAGCCACAGCCTGAATGTAACTGGGCAACAAGTGGCATTCGAGCTCGAGATCGGATCGCACGTTAAACTAGTTCCATTGGATGTCTGATCAAATCATCTAGGGATGTACCGGGATCTTAGACTGACCCGACGTTGTACATTATCGGTGCCTTCCTTGCTCGTCTGTCCTATAACAAACGCGTACGTTATTCACGTATCCATATCAATAAAGGACCTGGTCCAAATACACTTAGTCAAGACTGAATAAAACATCTCTCTGTTATCCTGTTAAATGTCACTACAACTGAGGCTCAGTCACGATTATCTACAATTTTGAATGCACGTGCGAACTTGTTCGAGGAGGCGGAGTTTGGACAACTATAAAACTATATCGCACATGTACAACTCACACCGTAGGCAATACCGTGGTTTTGGAACGCCCTGATCCTGCCGTACACTCTACGTAATGAATTCAAAAATGAAATACACCAACTGCAGAAAAAGGGTGCAATTTAATCCATCTAATCTTCAGACTGGACAGCACCCATAGTACACGTGTCAAAACCTTACGGTGCAGCAATAATTTTGGTTACTATAAAATGAATTTGAACCGAGTGTTAGTGTTGCTAGATCGTTATTCCTTGCCAACAATTGAAGACATATATGCATACTTATCTTGGAGTGATCGGTTTCAAAACTGGACGTGAGTCAGGCCTACTAACAGAGTGAACTAGATACAGATTCACTTCTCGCATACTACGGTCAACACTCATGTAAGATTGTTTCGCTAAACCCACCTTCCATCCAGAATTAAATTCGCACCCCCTATTTTTTCAACGTATCAATGATTCTTTTGTTAAAGATATACCTGTTAGGTGAGCTTACCTTAATGACAATCTGACCGCCGAACGTAATACCGAACAGCACCTGTAGACTTTAGACTCGGTCTTGTAGAGACTGCTAAATGCATGTCTAGTAATGAAAGGAGAGAATTATGGGTTCTTGTTACCCAGTGTACCAAACCTGGGAATCAGGCTATCACAAAAATGCCTACAACATCTGGGAGAGAAAATACGAGCTCTAGCAAATATGCCATTACCAAACAACGTGAGCGGGATTCGGTCGTTTTTAAGAGCGGTAACACAGCTTTCTCGATTCGTATCTGCCGCGGCGAAGCACCTCAATCTCACTTATGAACTTCTACTAAAAGAGAAACCTGGTTGTGGACTCAAATTCATGAAACTGCTTTCAACACAACTAAACAGATTCTTACTTCACCGTGCATTCTAATGCATTGTGATCCAGAAAACTAACAGTACTTGCTTGCGATGCTTCTCCACATGGTCTGGGTGCCGTGCTATTATATGTTTCCAAATGGATCGCAACGTCCCTTCTCTCACTGCTCCAAAACACTGAGAGCAGTAGAAATGACTCACTGACAGCTTGTTCTGAAAGCCTTGTCCAGTATACTTAGTGTAAAACAGTTTTACCAATACCTTGTTGGACAACGGTTCACAATTTTTGCGGGTCACAAACGCACTATTTCGTTATTGGGTGAGGAGTAGGCGATACAACAACTGGCTTCCCCGCGGACTAACCGTTGGACTCCCATCTTATCTGCTTACAACTATAAAATCCAATACGGCACCGAACAGTTAAGTAAATACTGCTGACGCTTTAAATAGGTTGCAATTACCAGACAAATCATCCACCGAAATAATCTCAGAAAAACCTGTGCATCTTAATCAACGCTTCAACCATTCTCCTATGACGTCGATGGACCTAGGACGAGAAACAGACAAAAACATCGTGCTAGCCTTCGTCAAACATTCCGTGCAGATATGACGGCCAGAACGAACACCTGATGAATTGTTATCTTCCTGATCGAGAATGACCGAACTGAATCTTCAAAATGAATGTTTTCTCTGGAGTGCATGTGTGAGGAGTCCGAAAAACCTGTGATCACCCATCCTAGACATCGCGAAAATGAAATCGTTATTCCATCTTTACGTGTGACGGCCCACGCTGGATGGTGACATTATGTTATTGGTTAACTCATGTGCATTTTGTCAACAAAACCTGAATGCAACCCCCAAGGTACAATTTCACCCTTGGAGATGACCATAAACACTATGGAAGCCACTCACTTTGGACTTTTGGAAATTTTATGTCCCCGGATAAATTTCGAACACGCAAGTAGGATTACGTAAGATGTACTCTGCAAAGACATTTCGTCCGATCTCTTCGGTTACGATACACGGACTATGATGAATTAGTATACATCTATTTAACTAAGTATAAAATAGGAATGAGTCATCAGGTGCAATAGAAATAGCACACAGAACCAGTCATGTTTGAATGGGCCATCACTGGTTGAAAACAAACGAGCAAAAGTCAAATTTTAAACTAGTCGAGAAAGAAATCAACGATGCAAACAATATCGGTCTTACAGTAAGGTACGCAGAAATGAACGAGGGCTAAGAGGCAGTCCAACATGAAGCTTTAGACAAGTGAAGGAAATAAACTTAAGTAAACGGTACAACCAAAACATTCAAATAATAACAACAAAACGAATAGTATAAACTCGTGATTGCAAACTCTTAACACCATGACAGTGATAGGTTAACTACCAATTGTTTCTGTACACAACGTGAAGGTTTGTAACGGTGCATCTCAAAGGCCTCAGCGAAAGGTAAAGTATGTTTAGTGATTAGGTGATGCAACACACAAATATCCTTTTTCACTTGAATTAGGTGTCCCGTTTCTTTCAAATGTCGCGTGATAGAAGTTTGGGTGGCGCCGGTTTTGTTGTTCGCTAGCCATCTGGGAATGTGCTCCGAGACACGTGTTCCAAGCGTTCACACCGTTCGGCCGATGTACTTGACTCCACAAGTATAAGCGAATCCATAAATATTGTTGGATGTGACGTGTAAGTTTGTTGGGTCTTTTCTCAGTGGGCAAGGCAGCCATGCTATCTGGTTGATCAGTCGCGTTGTACGCAGCTCTGAGGCACGTTTTAGTCTACTTTGAATGAGATTGGTTGCATCCTCACCCTTGTATGGCAGTGTTATATACAGGGGTTTGCGGGACACTGTTTCTGATATTGACGGTTTCGATCTTTCTCTAGCATATTCCGAGATAAGACGCGTGGGGTATTCGCTGTGCACCAGTGTTTGGTGGATAAAAGCCGATTCCTTCTCGATCGTCTCGTGTGAGCAAATTCTGCGAACCCTACTGAAGGGGTTTGAACGAGACCGCACTTGAGCGAATTTAGTGCAAAACTTTTGAAGTGAATATACTGCCCCGTCCAAGTGAGCTTTCGATTCACTCTTCTCGTGATGGATCTATCATTGTTCACAGACGTTCCCACATCTAAGAAAGAAAGTTTGGTTCTCCTGGACGTCCGTGGTGAACACAATGTTCGGATGTAGACTATTCATTTGTTTGCAGAGTTGGTCAGCATATCCTCCTGAGTCACACACAAAATATGTTGTCAACATATAGCTTATACAGCGTTGTAGGGTGAATTGCTGTTACTGCTTGTCTTTCTAGATACGCCATTAAAATATTCGCGAGTACCGGCCCCGGTAGACTTCAGATCGCTACGCTATCAATTTGTCGGTAAAATTCACTACTGAATAAAAACTGGTTATTCGTTGTACACAGTTACAAGAGCTTATGAATTGCAAACGGAGGTATTGTGAGAGATGTGTTGTGTTCTGCTGCAAAGTCATGAATAATTGATATCACTTTGGTTAGCAGAACATTTGTAACGAGTGAGTTTGCATCAAAATATGCCCTTATTTCATCCTTTATTTTGAGATCTCTTATAGAATCAACAAATGAATATTAGTCTTTCAGACTATGTTCAGCCATCTCCCTGCTTATTGTTTCCAGTAACCTGACGAGCCACTGGGCCAGTTTATGATACGGCGAGTTGACCATCGAAACTATGGGTCTCAAAAGTATGTCAGGTTTGTGAGTTTTCGGTAAGCCATACACTTCGGGAATCTGGGATCCTTTGGGTAAGAGTTCGCAGTAGGTTTTCTGATAATTCAAACCGTACTTTCTTAGGTTTCAGAGACAGCCGGTGACTTCCTTTTCAAAAGATATAATGAAATCTTTCTGCTTCGCATGCAGGAGGAATTTCGAGCAATCTGCCAGAATTTTTGACATTTTAGCGACATAGTATGACTACACCGGAACACTCGTCTGGCAGTAAGATGATAATGTTAGGATCCTTCTTTAACTGCTTACTGGAATGTACACGCGCTCTGGTCAACAGGCAATTTTGTTTGATTGGAATACGTCGGTAATTATGGGTCAAATCGACCAGCTTAACTTTGAACTAACTAGCTATAGCATTAGACGTGGGCTCTTATATTTTTACTTGATCAAATAAAAGCTCGAACTGCATCTCAACGTGAATATCAGAAATATTGAATGGCGGAATGCAAAATGTGAGGCATACCGGAAGTGCTTCCATTTCAATTCTGTTCTGTGAACGTGCCGATAAATTGCTGACATAATGAGTTAGATTGGGAGCAAAGGATGATACCATATCCTCATTGGAGATCTATAGTTGCATCCTCTTACCGTGAGGTTCTTTGATCTTCGTTTGTACTGAACAGACAAAGAGCGTAAACTTAATGCGGCAGAATGGATTAAGACTGTCAACCACGGAGGATAGCTGTTAGTGAGCTGAGCGTAAGCAAGCTAATTCCAAAGTGGTAGTTTATAAGTAAGATTCTGCAAGTCTCTTGAGGTTCTCTGTAGTAGGTTTGAGTTTGCTCTTACGCACAAGTTTAAAATATATCCTCGGATATCTATCATGACATGCACTGCTTGATAAAGTCCATGTTGACACACTCCTTTGCGATTTCACATCTCAAACGCACCGCATCATTAAGTTTGATAATAGTCATTTTGAGGAGACAAGCACACAGAAATTTGAGACAGATATGTCCCCGGATAAATTTAGAACACGAAGGTAGAATTACGTAAGTTCTACTCTGCATCGTTAGTTTCTTACTCAGTCAGTTTAAAATCTGAATTCTGTTCGTTTGTTTTCAACTAATGGTGGCCCATTCGAACGTGACTGGTTCTGTATGCCATTTGACTCGTTTGAATGTCGAATGATTTTACTGGTCTTGCATACCCATTCAAAATGGAGTGATGCTCATATTCACCCAACAGTAATACCGACTGCTGTAATAGTCAACGTACAGCCCTCACGAAATTCGGTTTGACGGAAGCTATTGTGACCGAAAACTGTTCTGTTTACAAGCATTGAATTTGCAGACTTTATTACTTCAAACCATACAGGCTCAAACGGAAGGAGGACGGATGGTGTGGCACCATTTACATCAAGTGCGTTCGCGAACACCAAGCCCAGGAAACGTTGAGTCTCCAATATCTCCACGACCTGAATCACATGACGCATTCACGGCTGAACCACCGCACCCTATCAACTTACCCCACCGTCGATCCCAGCATCAGCGTCATTCGATTGACCGTTTTCAGGCTGGATAGCTTCAACTGACGCAGGAAGTGATGTGTCCGAGTGGTGCGTCATCGACTTTTCCACACGCGTTGTGTGCATGTCTATCGATCGATCGGTAACCATTTGGACTGGCCATCTTATCGACCGTGAGGACTAAACGTACCCATGCTCATTGTTTACACAGAGCGTACTAACTTACCTTGGACTGACTGTTGTGTATTTACTTATGTTATGGCTGTAATAAATCCTTCTTTCATTCTATGATCATTCTGTTAAGCGGTAAACAACACTCAGTCGTAGTCATCATATATCCAATGGATTCAGGACGCTGGCTGATAAATAACAATACAATCAGCCATTGACTCCACTGTGGAGAGTCTACCGGCGAGTCACGTGCTCATCCCCGAAAGCTGAATGGAAAAGCGAGTCGGCAAAATGCCATGACTAGCTGAAGAGTGTTCAAGACCTTCCACCATTGTAAGCTGATGCTGATTGGTTCCATTTTAGAGATACTTTCCCGTCAGCCGAGACTCTTGAGTACATCGTGAATGTGTAAAGCAATATTATCTGAATGTCAGTTTATTCCTTCACAGAATTTCTACTACAAAAGCCTTATTGAATGTTCAAGTAATGTTCACCACGACGAGCTTGTCCAAACAGTGATAACCTCACTGAATGCTTTCCGGATTACAGTTACTAAACGGCTTCAAAGACTACAAAATCGTAGGCAATATCGCATATGACACTGATCCTTCTTAAGGGAGTACAGCAGAAAAACAAGATCGTAGCACAGACCTTTTCAACAACACGCGGCGTAGCAATCTTCACCAGTAGTGGACCAACTCTGCAGTATTATGTAAAAGACCAGAAATACTTGTTTTTCTAGGGCAATCTGACGTTGACTGTGTTCTTAAACTGTGCATAGTGCATAAAAAATGTCTTGACGATGTTTTGAGGAACACGTAGGCCATCTTGTTGATCGATTCCTCGGAGAGTCATAAGTACCCGATAGGAAATGAGTAGATTAGTCAACTGTGAGAGCCACCCACCTTTCCATTTGGTCTTCAACAAACGAACATCGCTAATTGCTTCTGTGCACATCTAATCACACAGAATCACGTCGGTTTATATATGTTATGAATACCATTTTATTTACAAGAGATAGAGGTTTTGTGAGCCAACAACACGGATGTCGCAAGGGTTGTTTATTTAGGAAACCGACACGGGTTAGTTGTTCAAACAGGGCAAGAAACAAAAACACTCATCTACATATGACAATCGTCCCAGAAGGTCCCGGCTGCCACAGACGCTATTGCTCAGCTCCTTTGAATAGCCAGAACTATTTCATGGCATACTGCACTGTCGTGTTGATGTGATGTTTCTTCCCGTGTTTTTCTTGCAGCTACTTTGTTGGAAAAATCCATGCTGTCTTTACAACACTGAATAATGGTGATGTGAGTAGTATGGGCGATCGCTCGTCCTCATCATGGGTTATGAGTTCCACGGTTTTCATCTACCCTTATCAGGCATTGGTGTTCACCAAATTAATTAGAACTTAAGATGGTTAAGTTTCAGACTTTCGAAACACACGTTTGTGCCTGTGTTTCATGATCAGGTAAACGATTTGGTTAACACATTTCGGGAAGAAGCATGGAAGGGGATGATCGTTAATTTAAATACTTTCCTCAAAGGCGGTTGGTACTCCGACTTCGTTCTTGTTCTGAGGCAGGCGTAGGAGGAACGTTAATTCATTGAGGTCGCAGCAGGTATAAAGAAACCACCTCAAAAATTTATGAGTTGTTTTCAGTTCATTGGATTTTCTCCTCCGGAGATCCTGTAACCCTGACCAAAGTACGATAGAGTGAAACACCGATCCAGGCTGTGATCAACTCGGGGCTCCCCAAAAACTTGCCGACAGTAGCAAGTCAAAGCAAACTGAATGGGCCATGGTAATTTTGATCTGCATAAGACAGCCCGATTTCGGAGCTTGGGCTTGAAGCCAAGAAAACTACCAGGATATCTCCTCTCGAAACATTTGGGTAACATGGACATTTGTTTGCGGAAATTATGACTGAGCTTACCACTGTGACAGTTCATGTGGATTTAACGTGATGTTACTTGTGCATTCGTCGAACCCGACCTTAAATGAAAATGCGGTAAGGTCTGTTTAAATCTAATGAATCGTCATTGCTGCTAACATTCTTCATGGAAACATATCAATTATCCAATAAGTTTGGTACATTTTTTGTTAGATAGCTAATGATGCTTTGAGTATTCTTACATGCCAGACTAATTTGTTAAATGTTTTGAACAAATGAACTCATTGAACTGCCCACGCGCTCCGTTATATCGATTTTTGATGGTTGTGTGAACTCGTGCATCAAGTTCAATAGTTTGACCAGACGATACGTGTGGTTGTTTGTTCACGGATAACATATTCTCACCAATCTCCGAGCGGCCAAATGTAAACAGTTCCATTTCATCAACCATCAACATCATATGCTTTTTTAAAGAACGGTTAGCTAAGTAACATTACATTTATATGGTCTCTTGAGTTACAGTAAACAGTTTAAGCATAATGAGCTTGTTTTGGCAAGCCTACCTAGAAGCTGTTTTGGATAAAAAGTAAACCATTGATTGCAGCGTACAATTTCTCCAGAGAGCTAATTGTTGAAACGTTAAAAACTAAGTAAGCTCTATTGTTATGTAACCTTCATTAGTTTTCATTGTGTAAGGCAGGTGTGTAGTTGCAGACTACATCAATACGCAAAAACGACTACCGGAGTTGTGCAAAAAGCTGCGTATTCTCAATAAGCCAACAAACACAACCCATCCGAGTGCATCACATTTAGATTTGCCCCAGCATTTGCCAACTGGATTTTGTTGCCTTTGTTGCCTTAAAACTGAATTGACCAGTATCTCTGCATTCTAACATTTGCACTCGAATTACCTAAATACATTAGACGTTAGTTACATTTTAACCTTCGTCTAACGAAGATCACCCAAACAACTCCATGTCCTTTCCAACCAGATAGTCATATACTTTCAAGGCTATCATATGTATCACCTTTGGACAAACCAAAAAGGCACTGCCCGTGGATATCTATGAATATTATTCATAGAGGTTTGTGGTTGTGTTTGGGTGTGATCATTCGGTCATGCCTCTTGTGAGGTTGCTGGCGTTGTCGTTAACACGCTAGTCTCACAAACACGAGGGTCAAAGTGTAAACTCCGATCTGGACAAGGACATGCATTAGTGACGAGTTCTAATACTCATTTTCGAACTGGGCTGGACGAAAGGGTTACCTGAATGCGAAGGCCGCGACCAAGTGTGAGTGGTATTCATTCTGAAGTAGTCTAAATCAACAAACTGTATGCACACAAATATCTGCTATCGGTGAAAGTTTGCCTAACTGAAAGCTGAAATAGCTTCAATAGTAATACCATGTTTCTTCCAGTAATGATGCTCGTTCGTTCTGCACACTGTTGCTGAATACGCAGAATCTTGATGTGTGCCAACCTAAAACAGATATTCTCATTGTCATTCGATGCAAACACAAAATATTTAACTGTTGTATTGAAATATTCCAGCTTTGTAAATTTGAAGTCACTTTCTAGTCAAGATGACCATTACGCCCTCATACACTTCATAAAATAACACAGTTAACGGAAGTGGACCATGTAATTTTTAGATCGTAGTCTTCTGCACTTAGGTAAGTCACCTTGTAACCCGGCGCGTGCGCAAAGCGAAATTAGAAGGAAGCAAAATCATAGAAATTTGAAACTGTTATATTCTGTCCACACGATACTGAAAAATATGTGGGCTATTTTTGGCATGCTGTTTGAAAAATGAAGGTGATTAAGACAGATGACCATAATCGAGCAGCACATTATAATGGTCATTTATTCTGTGCCCGTGAAATCATGAAAATAAACTACTTTTGGAAATACCCTTAGTACATTTGATTCAGAAGTCATTTTGGGGATCCAAAATGGGGGAAATATCAGTAAATTATTAGTAACAATTAATGATTAGTAAAATTAACATCAGCTTACCATCTATGGTGGAACAAGTTTGTTAAACATTTAGATGGTTACTTCACGGTGTTCGCTGGCCTTGCTAAATCAACTGGCGCATCACTCAGTCACTTTAATTAGCACAGTCTTACACTCGTTTACTCGAGAGTATAATTGGACTTCGTTTGGTCTGGTTGCTATCAGCAGCCAACGATCGTCACTGTCATAACGAGCATCACAATTGTAGGCAGAAATTGTTATTGGAACATAGACAGACCAAAATCATTGAGATTTTTATCCGACTATGCAGAAGGTTTTCGCAACACGTAGACACGCAGGCACGTTCACAAAATGCCTTAGTGTGGGACTCTCTCAGTATGTGTCGTGTAACGATGCTGATGACCTTGTTATCGCTGGGCTCCAATTCGGCTATAGATTAATACACATACCGTCATCCATAAGAAAAGCGACGTGTGAATGATTGAGGATAGAAGAACATGAGCACAGCTGAATATATGAAAATGCTAAAGGTTAACCCGTGGACGACGGACCTATAAGAAGTGATGAGGTGCACATTGCATCTCAGCCTTATCTTAGAAAGTATTGTTGCAGACACGAGATGAACTCCACGGTGTATTCGATATACTACTCATATTGATGCACATAACCGTGCCAACCTGTTCTGCTGATGTGATGTTTTCTGAGACTCTTCTGTACCTTTGTCAAGTACCCATTCAACTGCATCAGTATCTAGCACGTTATCTCGTTTACTGGTCATTTTGAGTAGTTCAATTTGTTGGATTGTATGCAGTTCTTAAACAACTAAACAATATAAACTTGGCTGACAGAACTAATATTCATCTCTTCGGCGTTTATTTCGTGTTGTTTCTTGTGAAATATTTTCCATAATATTTCACGTGAGAATGAAACCTGTGAAACTGAACAGAGAAGTCAGAAACAGTTTTTGCGTTATATTTCTTTCGAGTACATTTCGCTGTATCTCATCAGGTACTTAGTGCAATCTGTGAGTTTATATAGCAAAGTTCAGTGGGCATTGTGAAGCTTACAAACAAAATCCACAACCACACAAATACTCACACACGTCCACACACATGTCACCAGGGCAATCTCGTACTGACGAACAAGTCTTTCTGTACGCAGAGGGGTGGCTTCCATTTGCTAATTGCTACCGCCTCTGCGAACCGGAGAAGCCTTCGATTTTTTGTTGTGTAACGTATCCGAAACGCTTTCTCCAGGTTCAATTGGGGTCGACAACTCAACAGGTGACGGGCAATCGATGACGCTGGTTACTCGTGACTTGTCACATTCTGACCTGAGCTCGGTATTGTGGTATCCATGATCGTTTTGCGAACCCACACTGGAATGTGTTCGTTGACCCGATCACGTAACTGCCGCTCCGTTCTCCCTACGTAAGTAACCCGGCACTCATATGAGAATGGATAGATGCAAAATTTGACGTTGAGTGGTAGCGATGTTGTCAGAGGTTGAGTTGGGATTAGGATGATGGTGAACAGCATTAGCTGATGAAATGCAACGAAATACGCTCGTGAGATACATTGTGCAAATAAACCTTTTTCTTACTTCTTTGTTCACATTTGTCACGGGAAAAGGTTGCTTTGCTTACCTGTTAACCTTATTGCATCGTGGTTCATCAGCCAAGTCCAGGGTGGACCTATGGCAAAGGTCAACTTTTTGAAAGCCATCTGGACATTTTCCAGAAGTTCGTTACACCACGCTTGCCTAATCAAACTTAACACTGGAAGAATCTGAAATTAACAGGTAGTATTACACTCCTCATTAACGTCGATTTGTGACCTAATATATTCGAACGACACCTTTCAAAGTTTCACTTGAAATCCAAAATAATCTTCTGACTTCCCGGTTGTATCACAGAGGTGCACTTTGGATCCAAGAGGACAAACCGACTGTTAGAAAGTCCAGTAAGGAGTTACTCTGTAAATGAATAGTAGAATCCTCTGACATCTGGTCGCCATTCTTATGTTCAAGCCCTACAACTACACCTGAAAAGTAGCGTTTTTCTTCATGCATACTAAAACTGGTTGTAAAAACATGGAAGATGTTTGGTATTAACCCTATGAAAACATCGATGAAGTCTGTACTTTCCAAACACCACAGTGATGTCACGACCATAAAGCGACTTATATCTAATCTTTCCCATTTCCAATGTGAAGCAGGTTTATGAAAATTTTCTTGTGGTCTACTGCATAAACTATTACACCAGATAGTGGTTTGTCAGCTTCAAACGCTTCCTTTGTATGGAACTCGAATGGCGAAGGTGGCTGTTCCGTGAAGAACTCATCGGCACAACTCTTCAATCGTCACTGGTATGCCATCCTATTTTACATAATTTACACGTGACCAACCTACATCTTTAAATCCCAACACGTAGCCGACCACTCACTTCCCTGGATCTTTGTAGGTCTGACATAATCAACTGTATTATGGCTACGCAGATCATACCTTAACTTGAGAATCTCTCCATGTTTTTCGCGTTTTCGTGAACCCTCTGTAAGAGACTTCTCTCCCTCCCAGTGATTCTTGGATGCCGACGTCAGCGGCTTTGCTGATCAACTTCATTTCTACCAAAAGGCGATAAATTTCAGTTCAGGTCATCCTAAACAACTTTGCTGTTGAGGATATGTAAAATTTCGGTTGAGATAAACCCTACAAAATTTGTTTCCCTTTGAGTTTTGACAACGACTTACTCATCAGATGTAATACGCGAATAGTATGGAATTTCAAGGTAATAGGAATTAAATGCCACATTCGATTTGAGCTCTTACACTGTTACGAATTTTTATTCTTTCGTTTTCGAAGAAAAGCCCTTGACTAGAAGGTGATCAAGTGAAAAGTTTGCTTTCGGTTATTCACTATCAGACTGAATACACAGCAGTTTACATAGCATTTCTCAAGCGTGCAATGGCGAAAGCAAGTTACCAAACTGTCGCGCAAATTCTTTTGAATTTGACGGCAATTAAGTGAACAACTTGATCTGCGAACTCGTCGTTTCGGTAACTTTGTTCTATTGTCACCGTAGAATCTGAAACTGCATAACCGAATTCCGACAACCATGGCGTGGACCAGATTGTACCTGTTTCTTTCGGATTGGTGATTAGGCACTTCGTGTTTGTGTGGTCTGAAATGTCATTTTTTGTACTTCACTGGGGTTGCTGTTCCTCATTTACCGGTGGTTCCCGGGGTATTTTAGGGACCGTTCGCAAAAGCCAGAGATTTGACTGTTCAATAGGATGTTTGCAAATTCGAGCGCCCGAGGAATGGCTGTCGCTCAGCGCAGTAGGGGAGAGAAGAACACGTGTGTGATGCGGCACTTTCAAATCAGTTTGGTGGGAGAATCCGTTGGCCGCTGTGAGAAATTGCAATAAACCGGTTCGAGATCTGCCTTCAGTTTGTACAGCACTGGGCACACGCTGTGAATTGTGACGTTCAACTGGTGTAAGCTTCAATTACCAGTCGGCCACTGTGTTCTTCGGCCAGTTGTTGCCTGTCCTAACGTCAAATTTAGATTTTACACAACGGGCTATATTTCTGATGTTGGTCAATTGTTAAAAGTCTGAATAGTGACAATTTACATTTGGTTGCGCTGGTTTTCTCAGGTTAGGTTATCCGAAATATGTGCGATTAACTAAATCGCCATTATTAAGGGAACCTAAAGCCAATAAGTGTGGTATAATTCCCTTAAAGCTGTTGTCAATTGAAATTTGTTTTTGAGCAAAAGATAACAGTTATCTACGCTGGAAAAGACGATAGTGAAAAAACGATTAGGAATGTAATATAGATTTTGTGTTCACTTCAAGTGAAGTTGTGCAGCTCTAGTGAATGAGGCCTTTAAAAACTAGTCTGAGAGCTCTGGACAGAATAGGTCTTGTACATTTAATCCCCATGAGAAGCTCTAATCGGTATTTCATCTCGCGGAAAAAGTATTTCATCAATTTGGAGAGACGGTTTGCGAAACTAATTTTACTCAGGATAGTAAATTATCCTGATTGGAACGTATGTAGTACTGAGACTGCTAATACACTGGATGGCAACAAAAGATGTTTATCAACCTAAACTATTCAAAGTTTTCCAGATGATGTAAAGACACAAGTATATCGAAGTTTGTCTAAGAATCAAATAACTGATCTAAAGTCAGCCCCATGTAACGTTTTGCACACTATTTTCTATTTCAAAATTCTGATTGTTATTCACTTTCCTCAACTTCACGTAT
>JTDE01001674.1:0-52732 GCA_014338405.1 Paragonimus skrjabini miyazakii | reverse complement strand
TAGAAGCTAACGGAATCAAGCGACTATTGCGGCAAAGTTCCTCATTTATCTACCATTGGAATTACCTCAGTTGTTGACCTCCAGGATTAATTAGGAACGACACGACGGATTGTATCTGTTGGATACTGCATTTGATGTAGTGGAATTCGAAATCAATTTAACGAACTATTGTGAGTCATTCGTTCCCATTTTTATCACCTTTATGATCTCGTGCTCATACATGAATTTTGTATAGTGTTTAGATCCACTACACCCATTATTAATCAATTTCTTTCGGTGGGGTTTGGTTTAGGATGTCCGTAAAATTCCGGATGTCGTCATAAACACACCTTCCACTACTCTTAGTTGAACGGCAGTGTAATGCACACCGTAGGTTGGCAGGCACCATTCTCACTTGCCTGATGAAAAGTCACATTAACCGGATTCTAATGCAACGCGAAGCATCTAAATCACAGAAATCACGTCTGCTGGAAGATTCATTCGCTTGTAGCCATCTGACAAAGGCAATTGTTTACATGGTTTAGCTTGTAGTTGTAAATTGAACAAAGAAACTCAAGCATCATTCAGGGTTTTGCGGACTTTTGTTGTAAAATATATTTGAGTGCTTGTGTTTTAAGTCACACTGAGAAAAAACGCCACTACAGCAAATTACCATATAAAGCTAGTTTCTTTAAGGTGAGAACGTGATGAGACAAAATTAACCGCAGCACGCATCATAAGACCATCTCATTTGTCTGTAGTTCATCAACATCCAAACACGTACGCACATGACGCAGAAGTCAAATATGTGTTGATCATGTCACGATCTAGCATTAATTCATGACCGTCAAGCCATGAGATGCACCGTGTGACATGTTTAAAGTTTCGTGCTCGCGTGCTTATGGGACATTCTGAAGAAATACAGAGGCCAAGGTGTGATTTCAGTGTGAGCCTCAGAGATATATTTACAAAACTTTTCAATAGACGGGGACGAACTTCAGGTATCCGAATGAACAAATCAAAATGGCATTGAAGAAAAAGATTTAATTTCGTTATCAAACTTATGATGAGACTGAGCTGGAGCGGTTTCTTGATTGAAGAAGGTTCAACCAATCAGACAATGAATTTTATGACTTTTCATGATGGCAACTTTCTTCATATCTTAGAGATACTCGAATTATTCAATCACTACTCTCCTGTGCTTGATTCCGTTTCGGGTTGTACCATGTACTGTTAGTCTTTCTACAGCTAAGAATGCTGTACCGGTTGTGTGATTAGCCGGGGCAATTCCGTTAGCCATCTGTGAGAAATTTAAAGATGAGTTGAATCGTTTGCTCCAGCTGAAAATAATAGCGCCAATAGTTGGGTCAACCGGCTGGGTTAGCCAGGTCGCAATAACGTTGAATAAGTCCGGTGGTATTCGTGTGTGCATTGACCCAAATGAATACTGTACTCCGAAGGGAACAGTACAGATTACCAACTCTAGATGATATTTTCCCCGAATTAAACAAAGCCCTTTCTAAAGAAAGTGGATTTGTTTTTCGCATACCGGAAACTGGTGCCTGGTGAAGAATCCGGTTATCCAACCACGTTCGGCAACCGTTTCAAGCGTTTTCGGTGGCTGCGTTCACCTTTTGAAGTAAAAGTGTCGAGCGAAATTTTTCAAAAACATCTACTTCAGGCGCTTGATAAACTTGAATGAGTGACTTGTGTCGCTGACGATGTGCTGTTATACGGAAGCAGGAGCACGTAACACGACCGGAACCTTGAGACTTTGCTACAGCGGTACATGTCGCAAGGAATAATGATATAACGCGATAAGATAGCTTTTCGGGCGACAAAATGTATGTCTCATGACCACTTACTCACTTCCAAAGGACTGAAGATCGAGGCAAACAAGATGAGGGCGATCCGGAATATGCAAGCCCCCGAAGATGCCGAGGCAATTTCACATTCTAATGGCATGACCAATTATCTGCGTAGATTGCTGTCAAAGTTAGCCGATATAATGCATCCAATTCGCCAAGTTACTCACAAAGGAGTCTCGTGGATATGGGGTGAAGCTCAGCAGTCAGCGTTTGACAGGATAAAAATGTTAATTTCAATAGCACCCGTATTGTCATCTTGAGGTCCTAAGCATCCTCCGGTAATCCAGTGTGACAGCCGTCAGTCAGGTCTTGGAACTGTGCTGTTACAACAAGAGAGACCGATTGACTACGGAAACAGGAGCATTTCGACAACGAAATGAAAATGTGCACAAATCGAAAAGAAAATGCTGGCAGTGGTTTTCACTCTTGAATGCCTCAACACCTACACATTCGGAAGAAAGACAATAAAACACACAGACCACAAGCCTTTGATAGCAATAATGAAGAAACTACTGAGTGCCACCCCCGATGTCTACAAGGGATGATGATCAAGCTACAGAAGTACGACTGTGACCAAGTCCATCAGCCAGGAGACCAACGACACATCCCGGATACTTTCCTTCTCGTTTTTATATACCCGGTGATGTGACGGATGATCTTGAGATCAAGACAGTCGTATCAGTGCATTGCAGGATGGTACTGATAGACAAGATAGTGGAGATGATAGACACGACAGAAGAAGATCAAGCACTTAGGAAGCTGACTCATAAAATATGGCTGGCCGCAGGATAAGAACTGGTATTATTAGTTTGCCCAAGAAGGGGAGTAATTTTCAAAGGAGAAAGGATAGTTATCCCGGAGGATTTACAACACAAGTTCAATGAACAAGTCCATGTGACCCACACTGGGGTGGACAGCGGTATTCAGAAAGCAAATGATCTTTACTATTGGCCAGGCTTTTCCAGTAAGATAAAGGATTACATAGCGAAGCGTGAAATTTGCAAAAAGCACGATTCAATCCAAGTGAATGAAACGATGCTGTTGGGAGAACTTTCGGAAATACCCTGGCAACTAATTGCAACCGATCGATTCACACACGGCTGGAAACAGTGCCTGGTCACGGTGGACAATTTCTCAGACTATTTCGAAACTGATTAATTAGGCAGTACCAGGGGAGGGGCAGTCGTCAGCAAACTGCGTGTTCACTTGGCTCGCAGTAACATACCGGAGGTGTTTTTCTCTGCTTATGGTCCTCAGTTTGTGCGCGCAGAACTAAAGGCGTTTGCAGGCGGAAGGGAGCTTGAACATCGACCACGCAACCCATACCACAGTCAGCCAAACGAGGAGGCCAAAACTATAGCTAAGGTTGCCAAAAAGGTTACATAGATTACCCAACAGTCAGGAGAAGACTCATATCCAACGCTTACAGAAGAAAGAAGCATACCGAATGAGGTCATTGGAAATAGTGCGACGCAGTGAATGCTTGGAAGAAGGACAGAGACGAAAGTAGCGGTATTAGGTGAACTGTTACACTGTTACACTTTTCACTAGTCAAGTGTTCAGGCAAATGTACAACGACGTAAAATGCAACAAAAACTATGATTGCGCGGTTCGGAAACTTAAAAGCTTTAAACCAGTAAATAAGATGTGGGTCCAAACTGTCCGTGAGAATCCAAGACAGTGCACACATGGTGTGGTGATAAACGATCGTGGGCATAGTTCATATGACGTTGATGTGGGTGGGTTGGTGAAAAGTAGAAATCGCATGTACTTGAGAAAGTGGATTTCACAGGAAACGGAAACCCGTGATGGAATCCAAGAGGGGCCATGAAGAACGAGAAGTGGACGAACTTATCAAAAAGGAAAGGATGTAATGAGATTGGACTGGAGCGGCTTCTTGACTGGAGGATGTTCAGCCAATCGGTGTTCGTGCACAAGCTTCTGCAGACGGAATCATGATCAAACTGACGCTAATCATTTATAGACGGCGAGCGGCTGCTGGTGAATGCGTATCTGTTTCAAACCACTGAGTTGCTAGATGCAAGGTCGTGAAACAAAGCAACAAACTGGTCAATCAAAACGCGAGAACACATGTCGCTTAATAGCAATCGTAAATACTCTTGTTCCCCTATAAAAAGATGCTATTTTTTCCAATAAAGTGAGATTGCCTAGTCCCACTCAGATTCTTGTTCTGAGTTCCTGTCGATTGGATCACTCAGTACGCGACAGGCTAGAGTTACTTGATGAACTGTAAAAAAGAAGAAAAACAGTTTCGCGCCGTCCTGCACAGTGTATAATGGATGACGGATCAGTTCTCATAGTCAATACTAAAATGAGGAAGGTCTGTAAAACTAGGCTTGATGAGATTGTACTAATCAGTACTACAAACATATGAGGAGCATTTGACAGACAGACCAGGTTACCAGAAACTGTTTTGAAAATAATTTTATTGGCCAATATGAGCGATAGTGACTGTTTCGAACAGTTTGCGAACTGCTGATTATTATGTAGGGGACAACGTGTAGACTTAATTTGGACGTCTAACATCAACACCTGTGCTAACTTTTATGCAAATCACGTGTCACGATTGCTTACCTACAGTTCTAACCCAAACTACACCCATAATTTCAACGTCGTACTCACTCGACACATGCAAATATGATGGATGTAACGGTGATCTTGAGGCGATGCCTCACCTCAACCTACCTTAGTTCGTTCGTCATTAACTTGTCGAGATTCAACAGTCAAATGAAAGCAGTACGTTCTGCTAAGTACGGCAGATTGTCCACTTATTATCTTTGCTAGTCTTCTGTTCATTACTTACGTTAACGAGAAATAATTTGACCAAATGTATCCTTTTAAGTCATACAATCTCGCCTGCGAAACATTTTTTGTGGTCCGTGTGTGTGGCCTGTGTGTATACTTATTGTTGTTAAATATGTAAATTTAAGTGAATAACACGCCTGTTTTCAGTTGTGATGTTCGCTTAGGTACATTGTTTCCAAAAATAGAAGCTGAAGTGATTGAAAAATAAATTTTCAAGCTGATATCATTCGAACCTATTTCCTTTCTTAACGTTTTAAAACAAAATGTCATCTGTTGATTTATTTTTATCCTACTGTTCACTTTTCCTAAGACTTGATTTTATGCAACGTATGAAGTTTTCAGCTATCTCAGTTATCTATCACTAAAGTTCAACCAATCAAATTAATAAACCAATCACAATGCATCGTGGTTGATCACCCAATGAGAAATTCAGTTTCTGGAAATGTAATTTCCCATCTAGACCTTTCTAGCAAAATGTCCGTTATTTTTCACTTGAAAAGCTCCAAAGCTGAAAGAATAAGTGTTTTCCATCGAGTCAGAAATGTGGCGGTACTCGTTGTATTTTGGTTCGTCACAGTCAGACTGATGAAACCAGGAGTACGTCGTGTTTACTGGTATCAAACGGGAGTACTATCGAGGGATCTGTCTCATCCGTATCATCTCCAGTACACTTTGCTTTTGCTAACCATACTCTCGTCGAAGGCATTAGGTTTATTGAGTGAGTTAACTGAATCTAGTTGATATGCTTGTAATATGTACAGGTGTTGGTTCACTCCTCCGTTTAAACTTATGAAATTTTCATCGTGTTTTCATATACTCTTAAGAGTTTGACAATCATGAATTTACTGTCTGCTATATTCCATTCATTGAAAGTGCCACTTTAAACTGGGTAATATTCCTAGCTGGTAATATGTTTTTTTTCTGAATGTAAAAACTATCCAACCAAGGTGGGTTGAAGTCGCCTAATTCCAGTCATATATTGAAGTGCAATAGCGCAGCAGTATATTTTTATGCATTCGGCACCCAATCTGTTGAGAAATAGGCCTTTCTTTCTAGAGTTATTTGTGAACTCTGTCGTTCAGAATTTTGCTTTGTATAATAAAGAAGGTAAATATTTTTGGAAAATCCTAAAGATATTATAAAATAGTCATCCCGCTTTTTTTTACAGATTCCCTGAGGAATCATTATGGTTCGTATGGTTCAAAGAATATCATAATTGCGTACATGTAATTGATAGGTAATTTAGCCCTGTTAAGTTTTAGTAGATGCTGATAAATTTTATCGACGAGAAATCATAGTTTTCGTTCATAAGCCTTTCCAGTAAGTTTCATCGTCTTTCTACGCACAATATACCAAAGTTGTCACTAGAAGTACAACGGATTTCTCAGTCATGTTCTTTAAGACGTTAAATTGGTATTAGTAGGTGCATGTTAAAGAAACCCGAGCTTTCAGCCTGTTTCCTTCATCGGTGTGGACTGGTTTGATAGTCGAAAATTAAAATATGTTCGACAATCTGATGTCAAAGCTCGTTTTTACTCTTGTTACACACCGTACACTTATTTAATTTTCATAAAACGCTACTTTAAATCCTTATTCGAACGAGCAAACTGATTTACGTTTATGAATATATTACTTAAATGAGGAAACCGAACTATTGCTATCGCTGTCGTAAATTCTAATATATGAGGCAGTTACAAAGTATACTTGCTTTAAGTCGTGTGTATTTTGGAGGTCATCTACAAACAAGTTTCTATTTAATAACCCGGTACAGAGCTTAAGCTGAACCTCTGGTCGTAATGTGGGTTATTTTAGGAAACATCTTACACAATTGATTCAATTCCTCTTCTAAGAAAGTCTTATACTGTTGTTCCTGCGTTAGTTGATGTGTTAATTACTTGATCGCAAACGCCAATAGTACACTTTAACTGGGCGCCAAGTTATTTGGTAGTGGATATACAAGTAACACACTTTGAAGTATGACTAAACTAATCATTTTTTCGGAGGTCCATAAAGTTGAAACAAAGAATGATGATGGACAGAGGTGAAATACTTCTCCGTTAAACTGGTAGCTCAATGACGTGAAGTTTTTTGAAGCAAACCATTTAAAATACGGCCCGTTGAGAACAAAAGCCAGAAGCATAAACTACAATTTAAAGGTCAACAAGAAACAATCAAAAACGTTGACATTAAACTCGGAGAATTTTTTGCTTAGGTAAGCAGCATGATCACCCTATCAGTCTTCAAAAGCTGACAATAATATGAGCGCAGATTTAGTACAAAATTGATGCCGCGGCCCAGTGTTTAAGAAAGTGTAAGTTCCACATTAGTTTTGAAACATACTGTATATGTCCTGGCATCAATCATTATCACGCATTAACAATCAGCAGTCAAAATAATATCCAGATACCATTGTGGTTTTCTGCAATTTTACGTTCAGCGGAAACCAACTGTTTGTTAGTCGTGGGATGGATAGCAGGGGTGAAATTCATTTTGTCCCTTACGGACCACTTGCTAATTACCCGCAATCGATTGTGACAACTTAGCCACGATAACACAGTCGGTGGTTATCGAGCAATCGAAGCATGGACATTCACACAGGATGAGCTCTAAAAGGCACAGCACTTAAGTCGAATGATGTACTTCAGAGTAAGCTAACCGAAAAGTTCGACAGAATGAAGGAATTGTCGCTGCTACAATTAACGTCCACGTTAAAGCAACAACTATTCCGTTTCTGGTCAATGGGTTAAGAATACGCTTTTCTATTAGCATCATCCGCCGCTTACTTTCTCCAGAAATCAAACTCTAAACGTTAAATTATTTTTTTAAATAAAGAACTTGCGTGGTACCATTGTGCCAGGCATTTATAGCGCACTGTACGGGTGTTCTCTAAATAATTTGATTAAGTGAATAACGGTCCTTGCTGTAGTCTACTTTTATAGCTAACGTAATCGAGGGTGTTGGTTTACATTCGTCGAACTGTATGAGGAACATGGAAAAATGTTTCTATGTTGAGTTGATTATTCTCTCCAAGCCGATGAAGTTGATGGAACAAATAGGTTAAAAATATCGATCTCAGTTATTAAACTTGTTTACACAGGGATAAGAATAGTTATGATAACTGTGGAGTTTGACTGTTTGCACACAAAATATTGTTAAATTGATCATATTAAGGCAAAGTTTCTTCTGAAGCAATTTAAGCAGAGTTGAATTATCATTGTGTCTTGCCAGTAACTTGAAGTAACAGTCGATTTTATGTAATGCCAGTATTGTAGCACCCAATCAACAGTTTGAACTAAGCAAGGAGCTAGCTCGAGGGATAAGAAGTGAACAGTCGGGCACGTCAGAGATTTTTGACAGTATATTCATTTTACCCAGAGGAAGAGTGCAAGACTAATTCACTCGTTTTACGTAGGGCTATCTAGATTATGACACAATGGGCACAACGGTTTTTCGCTATGGTGTCTTCGTACATGGTGTGTTGCTAATAGTGGCTGCCAATAGTTACAACAAGGTTTCTGTATAATGACTCATCCTTAAACTTGGTGATCTGAATGATAAACTTCGATATACACTCACGTGACGTAGAAACATGGATGTTACAAAAACCTGCCTAGTTAATGCACAGAAGCGGAGTGTGGCATTCATCGAAAATCAACAACTGTGCAAAGGGTTTCAAAAGAATACATGTATACGAGATGCACAGATGCGAACATAAGTTTAAAAATCCTTGGTGTTCAGCTTTAAAACTATGGAGTCAGGAATCCTGAGTATATGAAGAGGCCGGTTGTTTTCTTTTGTCATGTAAAACGTGAGCTGTCTAAATGCCTCCATTGACAGCGAGGCAGAAAACTGTTTTGATGAAACGAATCGTTGTAATTTGACCGGTTCTACATTTGGGAATTCATGGACAGAAATCGCAAGTGATTTTCTGGTTACTTGTACAGAATCTTCTACGGAAAAGTAACACAACCTATTGTATAAAGATGGTATAAAGTTACCTATGAATGTTACGAATAACTCGACTTATAACGCAATCCTTTTTGAGAATTTCAGTCGTAAAATTCTACACACATCCTAATAAATGATACTGTTTCCAGTTCATTCTCCAGATCCTCCAACCATAATAGATCACTTCTGAATTGATTCAGATTTACAATTAAAACTTACCGAGTCCTTCTGCCTTGAAAGAAACAACAGCAAGAAATACCCACTGTCAGTTAAATGTGTGTTCCTCTTGGAAAGAATTGCCAGTGCATTCAGTAACCACACAGTAGTCTGAAACCTGAAATAGTAATATTCTTTCTGACAGTTCATTTCGAAACAGTGCTGTTAGTTTACATATACAGCTTACAAGTTCAGGATCGCTACACTGCACTCGCAGGGAATAGGGATGAGAAGGTGTCTTACAAATGTTTATGTTAGGTATAAAACAGTTTTGAACCGTTTGTATTTCGTTGTGTTTCTAATGATGTTGAATACCTGTTTGATGCTACTTTCAAAACAGAAAGAACTGATTGGAATTGGTTTTTTGTTAATGCCACATCGAACTTTATTCACGATAGGTTCCGAAGAAAAATGCAGCTCGAATTTTTGCCTGGCATCTCAAAAGTAAAATGCTGTGTAGCGAACAAGCCCGTTTTCAGTGGTTCGTCATCAAGGTAAATACATCGCATTTGTATCACGATTTTTCAGGGGAATAACTAAAGAGTGTAAACGGGGAACGGGTGATTAATGAGGTAAATATGATGCAGTTAACCTGATGATGACTCACTAAAAACGAGTTCGTTCGCTACACAGTATTTTTCATGACTACACTGGGAATTTTCGCACGATCTCCCACGTAAATGAAGCAGAAATTAAAACGTCCCTTATTTGATCAATTCACGAATTTCAAAATAACCCTGACATATCATAAAGCAGCCGAAATGGTTATCTGCAAAGTAACATGAAAAAGGAGACTAAATTAATGAACATGTTGTCAAAGTTGATTGGACTCAAGCTTGTGAACTTGTAAGCGCTCACAAAGTTAGGCTATCCAATGCCGCTATTTGGAATGAGGAGCCTTTGCTGTGGAGCAAAAAGATCTGTTATTTAAATGCAAATGAAGGGGAGTTCTTTTTGATAATCGGGACGATATTTATTCTGCCATTCATGTGAAAACGCCACTTGTTCGTGAATGGTACCAGGTAAATAGGTCTTCTTACAGGTAGAAGAATATTACATGTTAAAAATACTACTATGACATTGATGATAAACTTCAAGCACTCCAGTTTAACGCTTTGTTTCCTTTCACTTTCGAAGACCTGTGGCATTTTAGAAGTAAACAGTTATTTCCAATGCAACGGCGTGTACATCTGTGTGCTACACACTATAATGAGGAGAAGACCATAAACAACGCCGTTTTTTCACAAAGGCTGATAGAAGGTGAACGTTCTTCTAGAAAGCACATGCTTAACTGCAGGACACTAGTTGAGGTCTTTGTATTCGGTTGTAATGTTAGACGTTTATAATGAAACTAAGATAAGGATGTCGTTCTCTTCAGGTCATTTGCAAAATGTCATAATACGAGTAACAACTAATCAACTTCTCTCATATACGAAGTGAGCTTGATACTGTAGAATGGGAATAACAAATACCTCATTTGTACCAAATCAGGCAACTTGGTCGCGTAACTCGTTGGAGACCACAGTGAATATAATCTCGTAAGAGTTGGTTATGCCCAGCTTATTGATCTAAGAGCATATAACTTATACAAAAGTCTGGCTTGTGTGGAACGCCCGTTTAAGGGGGATGAGGAAAATAATCGGTCTAATCGAAACACTTTTTAACAACAGTAGGTTTTGTTACAGTTCAAATGTTTTTGTGTCCCAACTTTATGCAACAATTCATTTCCAATTCATCAGAGCTTTCAGTGTTACTTAGTACTTATTCAGTTACGAAACTATGAGGCCACGAAAGAACCGTACAACCTGAACTAGTTTCGCTTGAGACAGGCATTTCCAAAGTTAACTTACACCACTGTAAAATACGCTTATATTTTGTCTCAATGTTGTCATTCAAAAACCTCAATCAAGTTGAAGACAGCTGAATGGGACGTGTGTTTTTAAAACTGTTCCAGCTAGTGGTAATTGAAACGTTTTCCGTTTTAATATTTTATCATTGAATGGATTTGCGGCAATTCATTTGAACAATTTTCTTACAGCAGTTGGGATGTAAAACCATAGCTCTTGCTTTTTTGTTCTGATAAAAACGGTGAAATCTGTTAACAAAAGTCAATCTTTTGGAAAGCTAAGTGTACAACTCTAAAGAAACGACCATACCGGAAGGAAATGGAATATTACTGTCTATAAAGTACTCCAGCAGACTTATAACTTTCTCAGAAGGGAACAAACCAATCACCATAAAATTCACACCAATCAACTTCCTGAAACCGCTGTTGAGAGTTGAGCTATAGAATGCCGGCTATAATTAATGAATGGTGCCTTGTTAACGAGCAGTCTTTTGGCTAACAAATCAACTGAATAATTTGTGCCGCAAATAAAACTTCACACGACTAGAAAATATCCACATTTCTACTTCAAAGTATCACACTTCGATGGACCAACAAATCAGCTAGCTCACTTAATTGCTAGCCGGGTAATTGAAAAAATTCCCACAGCATGGAGTTAAGCCTGATTGCCGGTGAAGTTCGATGAGGCAGTCCTGTAAACCACTGTCCTGACATTTGGTTGGCTACCACCTCTTTTGCTTTTTTTAATCTTTGGCTCAATGGGTTATTTTGGCTCTTGTCTAAGCCTTTACAAAGTTACCATCATTGAAGTTTATTCTTATGTTCTCATTATGTCAACTTCATTTGTTGGTTTCTGTTCCCTTCTGAGCACCTTTAGATCTGTTTACTCTCGCCTTTGCTTTGGGTTGGGAATTTTATCACGCTTTTTAGCGTTTACAGTAAAACTGAATGCGACTTTTGTGACCACACAAAATCATCCTGTTTTAATGATTTCTAAAAAAATAGTTGCGTGTATTGTACAGCCTGACCGACTATCGTCAGAAAATGTATTACTTGTAACAAACCTTTTACTCAGTGTGACTCAGCCTTTTTTGAACGATCCCATAATAATTATTCAGAAGAATTTTCTATTTAATCACCTGAGCTTTGGGCAAACTAGAAGCAGATGCAGGGTTAGCTTGTTCATATACGGTAAGTGGCGTAATGCCTGAGGTACGATGATATTCACGGACTTCATATAGAATAAATTTTCACTCAGTCACTTGACAACGATGGCGATGCTAAGTATTGGAGTTAGTTGGTTAGTATGAAGAATGTTTGCAAAATTCTATTGACATATTCTATCCTTAGATCATTGGGTGGAAACCATGTGACACAGAGGGACAGGTGAACTAATTAGTCTGGCTGCTAAATCTCCTGGTTTCAGACTGGACTTCATTAATCAGCTGGTAGAGCGTTTGCCATCTCTGGGAAGTCTGTTTCTAACACTGTTTCTAGGCCGGCCAAAGCCAAGTCTGTTCTATAAGATACGTCTACTAAAAAATGAAACCTGTCATACTACTGACGAGTAGACTGTCGGATTCTGGCATGTATTAATGAGGAGTAAGCTAGGATTTTAGGTTTTGGTATATAATAATCCCAAACGCGTAGTTTTGGACAACACATTATTCATTACGATGAAAATCAAGCTTTCATCATACTGTTAGTGTCTAGCTTCCATCACATATTCAGAAAAAGGCAATCAAGCTTCCTTTATCCGGAAGGTGGAAGTTACATCAACAAAAATAACAAGTTGACAAAATTTCAACAACAGATGCAATATAAAGTTTTTCCGTCAGCATAACGTTGTTAATTTTATCACGACGCTCGAAGAAATGTTTAACATTTAGAAATTATTAGGATACAATCCAAAAATCAGTGATCTATCATGTCCGGCACATGCATATTTAGCGATAAGTCTACTAACAAATCAAAGCATGTTATAACTGAGAAAACAAAACGATTTGATGGAAGTATTGTACTTTCTAAATCACTTCGTTTCCTTTATATACTCAAAAGAATTTGTTCACTTGGACTGTCAAAACCACAACTATTCCTATTTTAGACAGCATATGCAGAATTCAATACTAATCAACGTAATTTGTTTCTAGCTTACAGGATGTATTACCAAAATTTAAAGCATATTGCCAACCCTTCTTTTCGGCGTCCCAATAAAAAAGCTTAAATTACACAAAGGATGGAAAGCCATATTTAGCTAAAACAATAGGCATGATGGGCAAACATTTCTCTACTGATATCAGACGTAACAACAGACGACTTTTTAAAAGTCACTTTCTGAAAGCTAACTGGATTATGAAACTGCACACAGTGTATCTTCTTAAAGACAAGTTGATTTCTTGTTTACTATCAATTTGTCGATAAAACTTTGTGGAATCTCTGAATTTCACTCATCAGAACAAAACATTACATCCAACAAATGACGGACGCAATTTTAAGTGCAGCTGTAGTGTAATACTTAATTTCGAATGAGGATTCATCAATGTGGAATAACAAGTCTAGCGTTTGAATAAGTAAAATAATGCAGTTTTGTTGTAATGTTTTATGTCTCGTTCGAACGTAATTGATTTTAGGATGACAAATATATAGGGGTTAAAAAGAGTATCAACTATCAGTCCTTTTCGGTCAACTTAACAATGTACTATATCCTTTGTACCTCCGGCTGTCAAAGTAACCGTTTCATACAAATAAACACAAATAGAATAACTCATACGAGTCTAACGTAGGGAAAGAACATCCGGAATTAACCTTATTTGGGCTGCTGTTGATATATCAGCAGTAAATACATTATACCAGTCTGTGTTTGCCGTCGGTAAACCCAGTTGTGGATGCATGCAATTGTATATAAAGATTAGTGGTCTCAGAAGGCGTGTATTGTAAAAATAAACTTACTCGGTTGCATCTCAGACTCTGTGACTCAGCAAAAATTATTTACTCTTGGCCTTTTACAAATAGGAAAAAATCTGAGTTGAAAAAGGAATGAATGGAAACTTAACTAAAACAACTGGCAGGCAGATATGACGGCAGCAAATATTGAGGAGTCCTTGAAAGACATTTAGACATGTCTTGGTGTTTTTAGAAAATGAGCAGGTAGATTGTATTAGCGGGTTTTCTTCACAAGTGCGATGATTATTTAGAATTAGGTGGTGCAACCATCCTAACTGTGACCATGTGTTTTTAATTTCAGAAGATGCTAACTTTCTGTACAGTATTGCCAGTTCTGTAGCCCATCTTCAATGAACTAACTCTTGAGCGTTTATCTTTGTCTAGTAAAAACGTTCCGCCTGTATTTGACTTAGTATGTATGGAAAAATGTGTGGATAAACTTTAGATCATCCCCTGTGCAACTGTGGTACAGGTATAATTGATAAGAGCTCTCAAGAGAAATTCTCTGGGTTCCGTTATTCTTTTGCTGGCCACTGTCAAAAGAAGGGTGCAAGACCACAAGTTTCATACATTCTGTCAGAGTGATTTGTGTCCCTCGGATCGTTTAATTATTCCTGAACGATTCCAGGATAGCCATAAATTGTTTGCCACTGGGATCCACAGATCTCGTTCATACACAAAGACGACCAGTGATAACCACCACAATTCATCTGAGGAATCCGCATTTACTTATTTTGAACGGCTGACTATTACCTATGAGATGTTGGTCAAGAATACTCATTGGAAGTCCGCAAATTTCGGGCAATTCGGTTTGTTTACATTTAGAGGCTAGGTTTTATAACCTAAGGACCGATAGACATGATATGAAAGAAATGTTCTTTCGCAACTCAGCTCCGGTCAAATATTAATTAGCATTCAATCCAGTCGACAGAAAAAAGTCGAATTGATTAAACAATTAGGCACCTAAGCAAGGTTTCTCTAGTTCGCTGGTTATAATTTTTGCAGAAAAAGAAAATCAGCAAAGGGTTTCATACTTTTGGGTTCACCAATTTAAAGTTTACTGAATTAAAGTGTGGTACGCGCAGTTTTCAAACGAACTGAGCCTGTTGATATATAACCGATTTCAATCTACAACTGCAACTGTACGTTGCAGTGAGTCACCACCAGAATGTGATCTATTAGCAGTTTAAATACGAATTTACTGACTTGTGAATGTGTATTTTTAATAATTAAACACTTCTGCGTTTTTTAATGTAAACGGTACTTATTTTTATTTATCATCTTGTGTTTCCACGAACACAGTTCGATCTAATATATGTTTGATCAAGGACGGTAAGCAATAAAATAATTCATAAACACGAATAACCAATTAGACGGCTATTAAAATATGTCATATATCAAACATAATATGCGCCAATTTTACGTTCATAAAACGTTTGTTGCATTCAGTGCTCATCGGCTTTATTTGTTATCAATTTTTAGCTAGACGAATGCTGGTAACGTTCATAATCTTTTAGTGGTGAATACTTTCAGAGACACCAATGAAGTAAACGTTTGGCAGACTTTATGATGGAGGGCAAGGTATTCTTTAATTCATGCGTAATTGTGTTACTGAAATAATGACACATTGGGATTGGTTTTTGATGCTGATTGAAAAACCCAGCAGATCTGTACTCATTACGGACAATATAGTTGCATGGAATACCGCCAAAATGTCAAGTGGAGAAGCAGAGTAGCCGTGTTACGATTGCATCGGCGCTTGTTGAAAGACACTGACGAAGCGGTCAGCTGGGACACTTCTGTTGCTTTTGCCAGAAAGAGGTCATCCTGGAAAGTTTTCCATTTAAGACTACTTGATTTTCAAAGGTTTATTTCTGTACATAAGAAATATCTCATTGTGAGGGAGGAGTAAGAAAAAATCTGTACACAACCGTGCATGAGTTAAACAGATAACGAAAAGTAATAAGGACAATCAAGCCTATTTAGGAACCCGTTGATTTACACCTCACAAACTTCGCGAATTGAGCATCCATGCCAGTGCCACTTCCTACTGGTTTCATCCTTATAGTGACAACGTTCTTGTGGCATGCGGATTAGTAATGGTCACATCAATTTGCTTCTGGTTCATACCACTAAGGTTACCAGTTTGTAATACCTGAAAGCTTCTCTCAAGAAACTCTGTACTGGAAGGTCAGGCAAATTCGGGACGCTCAAACATGAGATGTATGTTCTTCTCACCAGTGTCACCCAAAAGAACGGGTCTCTGCCAGCTGACCAAACTTACATGTTAAAACAGTATTCCGAATATAAATTGTCAGTTCACAATCATGCCTATTGAACGTGTGTTACTTAGCGCCGATTGTCGGCCCAGATAAAGCGTCGAGCTCTCATTCAAAAAAACGTTATAAACATAGGAGAATTGTTACTATGTTGTCGAGCTCTAGAGCCAACCTCCCTGTCGCATAACGCTGGAGAACATTCCAGAGATGATTTTGTGCGCACAGTTACTGACACCGACATCCAAATGAAATATTCAAAGCATGCTGCACTTAGTAGTAGAAATATGTATACATCAGGTCAACAGTTTAGTGCAAAGCGAGCAACGTATGCTTTTTGCTTTCCATGTAATAAATTGTAACGTTTGTATACTGCACAACCACATACCTTATATAGTGTCATTTTCAGCCTTCCGTGCATTCTTGACGCGTGTGCTATTCGTATGTTAGGTATAGATAAACTATATGTTGACCTTTCCTTAATGAACTGATCTTCACACATACATCACCATCTTGTCTATTTCTGGTGATTAGTAGGGGATTTTGGGTTTTACACATAAATTGAACATCATCCACAATTGATCGCAGCTGTCGCATTCCTATAGACATTCCAGTCGGCGTTTTTCGAAAATAAGCACTAGACTCGAATTTCGTTCTCATTGGGGCATGTCAGTAGTGCATAGCTTTGCCACAGTTATCCTTCTTTGTGTCATTTTGTTACGACTACGTTTCGACCTTATTACTGTATTTCGTCTGTAGTATTACTGTTCACTAGCGCTACCTGAGTGAAAGCATTTAAAACGCGGGTAGCGTTTAATCAGAATGTTTGGACGTAATAGAAGCTGGGGAGAACAAATTAGTTATCCGGTGACTTGCATGAAGTAGCCATGAATGCCAGGTACAATATGTACACGATGAAGATAGCAGAGGGCAGTAGATTTCAAACGACGACCTTGTGCAACAAATCTGACATGTAGGAAAAGACAGTCAGACAACAGCCCAAGAACTTAGTAGGCCAGTATAGCAATTTAGGTGACCTAACAAAACAATACCTTTCACAGACTACTAGCCATAGTGTTTCATGATTCACTTTAGCCAGTCGATTTTGAATAGGTTCGTGATAGAATGTGACTGATCGTAGATGTCGCTGGTCATAAGTGAACGAGCGTAATTTGTGTGTTGTGGCAATGGGGCGTAATTAAACACGCCTAGTTATGTCAGTGCATCTTGGTCAGGTGCTATTAATCGTTGAGTAATAACCGCACAAGAAGACGAATAATTGTTCTTAGTTTAACCCAAGTCATCAGCAACCCTTGTGTAAAGGAAGAAGATTCACAAAAGCCCCACACAAAACTGAGAAGAAACGAAGAGAATTCGTATGAAATTATACGTTACCCGTAACTTGTGCAATCAATAGGACAAGTCGTTGGAGTAGAATAATTTGGGAATAACTGTATTACTGCGAAAACAAACACACCTTTTGCCTAAACTGTTTGATCACTTAAAGGCATGAAACAAAGTGCAGGTGTACTCTTTTTCAATTGTACAACCATTTGGCGTCAGGACAACCCCAAGTTAGTCTGTACCCAGCCTACTGTAGTCACCAGCCTATTGCTTTGAGCAATTCGCATCATGTTTAGCTATTCATATCTATCTCTCTATCATCGCACATAGTTTTCATCGCACAGTTAGCTGATTAGCATAAGTTGTTCATAATTCACCGCTGAACTCGTGTACTACATGGATACATATGTTAGAATGTTAGTGTATAGAGATCACAACAGTTGATTTAGTATCACAGCACCTCAGGTACTATGGTTGCTGGTTAGAACTAAGACTGTTGTTAAGAATAGTTATGAGACACTTGGGTATTGTTGGACAACAGGGATGAAAACAAAAGTTTCAATGATAATCTAATACTAATTCTAATCAAAAGTTATTATCGATGGCGATAGGATGAAACAAATGAAAAATGAAGAGATTATACGGAAGAGACCTATTCTTCAACTTTCGTTTTGATTCGTGTTGGAATTCTAGTAATGAATTCAAAAAGTTGTGTTCTAATTGAGTGTTGTTACATCGGAACTTACATAGCCACTGAACATGCTTTATGAGAGCACAGATGAGAATGCTGTGAGTATTTGTTTTAATCAGAAGGCGAGATATATATATATATATATCAAACAAAGATATCAAAGGAGATTTATAATCGTCATAGTAAATTGCATAAATTTCAAGAAGGAAATTACTAACGCTAAATTAAAAAGATTGAAATAACAAACAAACTTGCGTCTAGTTGATTAAACTCAGGTTGAGTAAACCTGATATTATCGATAAACAGATGGATAAAAAGAGATCAAATTAAATTTGATAACTAGATTGATATAATATTAGTTGCTTGATCAGGCCTCACCAACTAACTCAAAATATATGATTTTCATTTCGAGTACTCATAAGCTATGGAATTTTAAAACCTTATTCAAAGTGTAAGATTACAGAAGAAAATTGAACTGCGTTCCTTGTATCTATCGATTTATTCGATGTTATATGGAGGCTGGTGACGCATCTACTGGGTCAAAGAAATTTAAGCGTTATTAGTTGGTAAAACAATTACCGAGCAAGTGTGTTAGATTTAGCAGAATGTGCAAAGCCGTATGTATTTCAAACTGTTTAGAAACGCAGTTAAGATTAAAGAAAATCTTTTCGAAGAGTAAATTTTAAAAATTCACAACTTCTGTTAAGTGTCGTGCTATTGTACACATTCGTGCATGTTGTTTCGTTTTACTATTCTCGGGAAAGAAAATAGCAGAGGACAGTATATACAGAGTTTGGACAATCAGTTTCAGATTTTGTATAATTTGCGCTAATTCGCAGTCTCAAAACACGGTAAAGAGAATTTAAGCGCGAACAAGAAAACCACCAGATGACATTAGTTTGCTAGGCACTTTTTGTTTCACAAGTTGACGTACTTTAAAAAACTGCAAAACATTATGCATCCTCAATTACGGTCGAATGCATTCGACAACTCAGGTGAGCCTAGTAGTAATGCTTTAGGAACAGTTTTGTCCAGCAATAACTGTTAAAAAGACAAGCAGTATATTTCGGATAGTTCAGACTGACGGTACTAATTCATTAGTTGGAAGGCGGTTAGGTTTAGCCAGAGTACAGTTTATGATATACTAAAGTAACCACACTTTTTGTTCATAATTAAAAGGATTCACCAAGTTTCATAAATATAGATCCACTTAAAACTGTACAGAGCATCCCGCATTATTAAACCGCTCATTACTGTTTGACTATTTGACTAATTGACTTCATTTTCACTCACCTACGTAGTGAAAAACTAGACGCGCTTTCAAGAAAATCAAAAGTTTCAAAACTGACATTGATACAGGTTTTAAACTGCTACTATAGTCAGTATATAGCAAAACCAAAGCTGATAAGAAACTCTGAGTTCCTGTGTTTGGGAAATCGTTACATACAACGAATGGGTCCCATCCTGATAGGCACTGTAATAGTATGTACCGTATTATTGAGCAGTTCACCGTAGTTTCACGTCATCACTCTCAGTTACTTCGTGTCTCAAAATAGCACGAAGTGGGGTGTTATTTGTAGTTCTGAAAGACTATATGTGCTGTTGAGAATGTTGCATACGACAACCGTATCAAGTAAGGTCACGCGTCTATATGTGCTTATACTGTACACTGGTAACCACAAGCCTTTGTAGAATAGACAGCAAGGAAACTTCGAGTGACAAAGTTTCGACTGTTCTGTTCTAACTCGCTCTTTGGTATTAACCAAATCGACTATAGATCACGCAGTTGTTTTTACGTCGAAACATGTTTTCATAACCAGTAACCCATTGCACTGGCAGTGATGTGCGCCCTATGTCTGCAGTTGCTTGTATCACCAACAATACTTGCTGCCAATGTATGTCTTTTATTTCCTGACTGAAATTAAATCGGCGTGTACCAAGTACAACGTACTTTCATAGTTTATGTACATCAGAAGCCGTTATGCATATTCAGGTGTTAGTGTTTGTTATCCTTCATTTTCCAAGCGATGCAGGTGTGCCGTTGGCTGGGGGTGAAAAAGAATAATTATGACTATGATTAAAACCAAACCGAATAGTTAATCGTTGAGCATATAACAATGTGCCACCTATTATAACAAGTTGTTCTCTAACGAAGCGTCCTTGTGTTTATTTTCGTGATCAAAGCCGATAAAAAACGTTGCAACACCTCCTTCCAAAAATATCACAATGTGAAGGTGCAAGTGAATAGTGTTCCTCGAAAAACTCAGCAATAGTTAAAGTGGGCTGAGTTTCGCGCCTCGTGGATACCCTAGTAGGAATGTGGGCAATTCATGGACAAGTAGAAACACACGTCGAATGGTTTGATATATACGTGTGGTGCTGATATGCTCATCGAAGGACAGTAGGGTGCCGCAGACGTAATCCCAATGTTAGACAGTCTATGATGGATTGTGTACATTCGCAGTTCCGGAAGCGAATGAACTGACTGTGCGGGACAGAAAACTGTACCCCATTTTTATGTCTACTACTTCGTACTTTCCAGATCGATTTAATCTATACTACGGCAATATTCTCGCACGTGTGTCCGCATCATAAACATGAAGGTTGATTTTGAGGGTTGCAGTCGGAAGTTAGTTATCTTTGACGTCTCTGCCATCAGTATTCCGATGAATTCCCTGTAAATTGGTCTGGGCGTGAAGACCTACAAGCTGGACCCACAATTTTCTTTGAACTGGTCTTACGATTGTTTTTACAAACTTCAAATATAAGAACTTTACCATTCGATCGGTGACATTCTGGCATTCACTGCATACTAACAGTCTGACTTCTAACTGAGTTGTGTTTTGTCTAATATTATGCTTTTATAAAACTTGGATTAATTTCCAGATAGATCATGAGGTGTGTTCTATACTATTGTCAGCTTGAACTCAGAACCAATACCTGACGCATGACCTTTGGTTATTTCAGTGAGGTAAAAGTAATTCTCTTTTGTGGTTCTCTGTATAGACTGTACGAGGAACATGTTGTGTTGAATGGTTTACAGACTAACAAGGAAAGTGTTTGAATGAACGTGACAGTGTAAAACAAAACAAATTTTAGGGATATGTTTTAGCATCAAAGAGTGAACTCCAAATGAACGCTATTCTGACAACTAGTTACGTCCACTTTCCTAACTACGTGGGCTTGAAAGGCGATGCACGTTATGCTGACAGAACTCTGTCGTTACCTCTTCTGTTGGGAAGACAAGTTTTCAAATATTCAACCAGGCTTAGTGAAATGAGACATATTAGTGGATGACCTGGTGTGTGGGTGGCTCTGTTTACGAAGATCAGGTCAACTTACGGAACTGCACTAAGGCTTTTTCTCAAATAGGTAACCAGTCTTGATAAATAAGGTTTCAGTATCCACTTATTCTTCTGAAAGCTATATCACGTTGGTTCAGTTAACACAAAATGTATTCATTACTTGTCAGAACCAAACACCCGGACTACGTACAATGATCAGTCTTTAAATGGATAAATGCAATTGAAAGTTGTTCGTGAGTGGTTGATCCATCCAACTGAAGTACAAATTCCGAAACTTCGTTTACATTGGTGGGTTATGAGTTTCATAAGACCAGGCAAGCGTGGAGAATCCTCCGAATTTAGTAAATACATACGACTGAACTCGAACGCCTCCTACTTCTGTGCAACTCAAATGTGAAATTTTACTTCCAACACAAAGGCTATAGGCAGACTGATAGCGTAGCCATGGGAAATCCCTTGGGACCTATCTTGGCTAATATTTTTATGGCCCATCTAGAAAACCGAGCTTGAGAGAATATTTCCGAAACAGATTTATTTCTTCCATATGTCGACGATGTGTTAATTGTGACTACCGGTAAAGAACAGGCCAAATAAGTTCTGAAGGTACTTGACGGACTGCACGTTAGCATTACATTAAATTCTGAACACAAATTTAACGATTCCCTTCCGTTCCTGGATATGCGCCTTACTCGAAGGACTGACAGATCAGTGCAACGCTAAGTTTATCGCAAATTTACTTGGAATGGCCAATACCTGCACTTCAACAGCTTCGTTCCTAGGCATTATAAAACAGGCCGGATCAAGACGTTGATCAACAGAGCCAGAAAGATTTGCACTTAGGACACAATCCAAAGTGAACTGCAGCTAAGTAATCAGGTTCTCTAGGATAACGGATACCGCCAGTCAGTGAACTCCAAATTTTCTATCAAAAATCCACACGAGTGAACGTTGATGGTGGTACCAAAAATGAAAGCATTTCTACAACTATCGTTCAAAGAGGATAATGTCGGTACGTCACTACAATGCTGATTGAAGGCCGCTGTATTACGGACGCATAATGTCGCAGAGCTAGTGTTCACCTACACCATAAAACGGATTCCTGTTCCTCCTCTAAAATCTCAGGTACCTCCGTTCGCCAGATTCCATAGAATTTACCGATTTCCATGTAGTTGCCAGGTTGACTACATTGGCATGGTGGAACGGCAGCTGAAGTATCGGACCTCGGAACACATCTCATCATGGGTGAGGAAGTATGTGACGCAGATGCAAACTGATACCCATGTGTGCACCCAACAACCGCCACACAAACCACCGGCATCAGCAATCGCTCGTCATCTTCTGGAGAGCCATTACCAAGTGAACCCCATGCAGGCATTGTCAGTTGTTTACGCAACTTATAAGCACCAATTTTTACGATATGCTGAGGCAGTTGCTCTGAAACGTTGGTGTCCATCTCTGTGCGTGCAGAAAGACTCTTCTGTTAGTTTATTACTCCTATGGTTATGATGTTATTGTCTGATTAGCGAACAGATCCACTGTGTGTATCCCTTATATGTCTAATTTCACAAATGACCACTGTTTACCGCTTTTTAATCTCCTGTTCTGTAATGCGAACTTGATACTATGCAGAGAAATTTGCCAGGTAATAAATAGTGCGCATTTACTTTTTTAACTACTGTACTAAAATTTGTTACGGGAGAATGCTGCTTTAAAAAATACCACATAAATCTATTGTCCGATTTTGTTTTTTTTTCTTGCTTTCTTGTGGTAAGTAATTCAAATATAGTAAACTATTGCTTTGAATTTCTTTACGTTGGACTTTTTTGTTTAAGTACCAAATATATTTTGGCAAATCCTTGAAGCACTTCGTATAGCATCGTTTGGAGATTTAAGAACTCAGGGGTTAAGCAATATTTTACAGTGACAATATTACGCGTTAGTTCTTACAACCAAACTCTTGGACTGTTCGGTGTAACTGCGCAACAATGTAGAATTTTATTCGGTTAGTTTACTGTATATTTTGCAAAGCAGTAGCTTGTCAACTAGGTTGTTTTTGTTTTGCCTTCACAAAAAGCGAAATTTTGTGTAACCAAAGTTAATTGATTTTACACGTTGGAATGCACGGAAAATGTTGACAAATGAACCGGCAGCTAAATGCACATGACACTTAACATGTGAACATCAAAAACAAGGTTTTGTTTATTTTTGAATTCTCTGGATATATTTTGTTCCCATGCTGCGTGTTGACTAGCTGATTTATGGTTTCGAGGTTGGAAATGGAAGGGTTAATTATTTATGGTGTATCATGTTACACAAATTAGCCAAACAATCAAACCATATTTAATTCGTATCATTGATAATTGAAACATTATTGTCAACATTCGGTTGCACGTTAACCCATAGCTGGATTGGTGTAGTCTTTCTTGCTCTCTGTGAAGCGTGTCGTTATTTTTATCCCACTGCGCTGTGATATGCGTTTCTGTTTACTTGCTGAAGCAAAACCTCTGTGAACGGTAAACCTAGAAGATACAAGCGAAAATGTAAACAAACATTTTCACAGGTCATTAATTGTGCATTGTGACTGAATATTGCTTCAGTGCGTTTTAGTGTCCGTTGCTGAAATGACGGACGGTCTTTTGGACACGGCAGTGAGTAGGTGGCTCATTGATCTACAGATATCATGCATATGTGGCACAAGTTTACTGTGCTAATTCGATTAACGTGGGAACCCGAAATGGATAGTTTTGTCTGTCAGCGGGGGCAACGGTCTAGCAGCATATGGTCTTTCTGAGTATAGCCTATTCAATCCTGGAATATTATGAAACCGAGGTGACTAATTCCTACCACGCAAAGTAGTATTCATCAGGCATTATACAACCGCTGAATATCAACCGTGAGGCCAACATCGATAACGTTGGCTAAGTATGCAAGGTCGCCTATTATACAGAACAGTATAGTGCGAATAATTTGCTGTCATCGGAACACATTATGCGTAGGTCGGTCGGCAGTTCGTTTGCTACAACCCGTGGTGTTTTGAAAAAAAATTATTTACTGTATTTGTTCGTTTCAACCTGTGAAGTAAATGTTTTGGAAACATTTCCCCACTTTACCTGAGTTTGACCAACGAAGGAATTACAATTTGCCTTTTTTATTACTGCAATCCGAATGACTCAAACAGCGATTATATTCGTTAAAGTTCATTCGATTTCCCTCCCAATAAAACTGGAGTCAAGTAACATTTTTTAAGAGAAAGCAGATTTAACACTCAAAAGATATATCAAGGTCATGCTATTAAGGTTTTTATGTCATTGTCTAATGTTGATTATGTTTTTACCCTGGAAAGTTTATTCAGAAAACTGCCAATAGAAATCAGGAGCTGATGGGCTGACTCCAATTTGTTTATCCTGTCTGAACCAATTAAGTTCGAATTTGAATCTTTAACGAAGCAAAAAATAAAATTAGAAAAGGAATTAAAATATAAATCGTACGTGAGTTTCTAAAACATTACTTGTTGCATCGCTGATTTCTACGCTTCCCAGTAGCTGTCAATGACTGCATAGAATATATTCAACAAATCTTACATTTGAGATCATTTTATTTGTTAGCAAGCTTGCATATCTTTTGGTAACAAGTTTATATATTTTATACATGTTTAAATCACTGTATAATATCGCGTAAACAAGAGTACGCTGATAGCCATAACAACGTTTTTAGGATTTGCCAAAAATCTCGTGTTAGAATGTTTTTCCAGAACAAACATTTTTTCAGTCTGAAATAGATTAAAGCGGATAAGCTCCAGTTTTCACTGTACTAACAGACATTCGGCAGATTTGTCGGAAATTCTCTTTCTCGAGCACTTCCCGTATTTCTGAGGATATATTGTCGATGGTCGTCTCGTTGTCACCGCCATGTTCCGTCAAACAGATGTATTTCTTCGAATTGATAAATCTCTGGCATTCTTCCGCACCGTCTGTAGTATCTTGTCTGGTTCTTTCCACATTTCATAAAATACCTACGCGAATAATCCCAACGGATGTAGATAGATTTTTGCACAGAAATAGCCGTAGGGAGATTTATCAATTTCAGGTTCTCATGTTTACGCGAAACCATACTCGTGAATGTTGAGAAGTCAATGATTGTTGCCTATTCAACTGGAAACATTAAAGAAGTGTAACATAATGACGTGTGTTCAGAGGAATCGTAAGCTGACCATTTTATGCTGTTTGGGATGTAAAGTTTACGTGGACATTACGGCAGAATATAGGCACAGTGTTGAACATAGTCGGGCGAACCAACCTTGCATACTCATTGGCACAGTTATTCTAATTTGACCTTCCTTCACCGAACAACGTAACGCTTGCATTATTGGTTAAATTGGTTAAATTCTGCTATATTGTTGATTACGAACTCTTTTGTGGAGATTGCAGTGGAATATGTTCTACTCCCTAAAACATCATTTATCCTTGCCACGTTTTCATGCGTCATTAACTCAACACCATCACGGCTTTCTGAACTTCTTCAATTCACAGTGGAATCACGAAGACTACGATTTATCACGGACTATCACCAGTCATTACAACTCGATCAAACTTGAGATCATACATTTACATATGCCACAGAGCATATGACCAACACGATGATTGCAGGCTACTTATAAGCGTCACCAGCTAGAAAGCAGAGAACCAGTAATCAATACTGGTCGGACTGTGACAAGAAGGTAGAAACAAGTTGGATATGAGTACATCGACACCACCGACATAATGACTCCTGTTCATGCGAACAGCGACCACGAAGTTGGATTCTATATTACCGTACAAGTCTATGTTCCCATGGATGTACTGCATTTGCGAAAGGTTACGTATTCACATTCCCTTTGAGGCTGAGGTATATCACTGTACCTCTAAACTAGCTACTCAGTATGAAGATAATCGTCTTCCTGCGACTTATGAAAGCTACGGAACTTAACCGGTGGCTTTTCGAACCATTAGGATAGTCACTTTTGCCTTCCAACAGATGTGATCTGTACCTACACCTGAAATTTGAAGCGACCATAAATGGCTGAACGTGACTGATCTCTGAAAACCTTTTGAACTCGAGAAAGGATCCTATAGCTCCCCATTGAACGGTCTTTCTGAAAAGCACATATTTATGAAATCCCTACGATTTACTTGAGCACTAGTTCGATATATACCAACCCGTGTTTGCTGTGATCCATGTTTGTAAGAATAACTGTGGTTTCAACTGGTACTTGTAGTCTCCCAGCTCTTTCTGCTCATTTGAAATAAGCGTTGTCGATCGTATAACCCTACATAAAGAGAGGTCACATACACCGCACTTCTTTTCACCGTGCGCCCAATATCTGAGGCATTTATTTCATGGTGCGTCCGCATACAGGACAACTTACATGTGCTCTTGACAAACCATACTGGTCAGATAACATTCGGCAAGCGTTAGTTGGACGTCAAGTCAGTCTAGGGGATGGAATTTCAGGTGTCAAACTGAGTTCGTAAGTAAAGACGGCGGTCGGACCTTCATCTGCTTGATAGCCACAAAGCAAATATAAAATATGTTTATATATAAAACATTGTCATAAGCAATGCAGAAAAATAGCCATCACTAACTTAACAAGAAGAAATACCGGTTAAGCTACTGAATAAATGGATCTACGAAGAAACCTTCGTAAACTTTGCGCAGAAGCATGTCATCTTTAGATCTTTTCATCAAGGCCAAGATTTAATGTTAGGAGGAAAGACTAAAGTAGGTTAGTAAGTTCTGGTTGGATATTCACAGTACCATTCAGTAAATCCTCCTTTGCCATGTGAACTCTAAAGGAAATACTCGCAAGTTACCGTTCAAGCATTCCTAAAAGCGGCCCATAATGCTCGAAGCATTGTCATTTCACCTGACCTGATGTCTTTGTGTCAGCAAACTGGCTTCGGACAAATTTTTTCCATTCATAATGGCTTACGGGTATGAACGGAAATTAATTGTCAATGTCAGTGGCGTTTGCCAATCTGCGTAATGTAAGTAATTCCAAAACAGTCCGTTCATATTTTTCACCAACTATTCCAATTAAACATCTGTTTCAGTGTGCTGCTGGATGTCATTAATCATATGTCGACCGTCAAATGACCTGGATGTGAGTAAAACTCATGGCAGGATCACCAAGATGTCTAACGTACGTGCTGCAATACGGGGCCTTCTTGTCACTGATGCCTAACTTAGTGAACAGAGTTGCGTTACCTTGAGAAATGACTAAAGCTAAATAATGTACCACAAACGTTGTTAACAGCTTTCCATTAAATTGCAAAACATTATTTAACACTTGATGCACTATTTCAGAAACTTGCGTTAGTTTTAATTAAGAAACCTTTATTAGAAGACAGATTAGCTGGCACAGGGGTCTTATAATCCTACAGCCACGCAAATTAAATGTCTGGATAACTGATGGACGGCCTTAAGCGGAAGTCAAACCAAAGATATGAAATATATAATATTTCAGTGAGAAAGTGTAGCAGGTTGTCTGCATTGGCCAAAACAACTCATATCAATGAGTGGTAACTTTAACGTATACAGAGCTATGGAACGTAAATACCAAATTGAGAAAAAAATAAAATGTAGGTTTTGTTATGAATTTTGATAGCTTTCAAGTGGTCAAAAAAGGGGCCATATTCGACTTGTCTCGGTGACCAGATACAGTATATAGTGCGTAATGTTTTCGCGTGAATTCATGCGATGGCATTTGAGCCATACAAACAGAATGAGCGTTTTGAGGGAAACGGAATCGATTATTAAATTATTGCTGTACTCTCTGCTGAAATATCCACAAACAGTGAGCCAAAAATTAGGTTTTAAAAAATAAAAACATTCCAAAAGTAATGTCTCTTACGTAAAATGTTCATTCTTGCCGTAACCCGTAAGGTGTTCCCGTAGTTTTACTTAGTTGTATGGGTCTCATTCAAATTATAGTCAGTTTCGTGAAAGCCATTGATCACAGTCCGAAATAGAGGCTTCTGGATGCCTTTCCAAAAACGGTTATTATTAAATATAAAATGACGAACATTATATTATTCGAGTAGAACCTGGCCGATCGCTATATTACTCGTTTATTGACTTATTCAATTAGTGTCGTGCCTGATCAGTTCCAGTAAGTAGGATCATTATTGATTTCCCAGAGGACATCCTGGTCAGGTGACAACAGTAGGTGACAAACTAAAGAAAAAGAAACGAAATACTAGTTGAATACACAAACATATACGGGCCATTCTTTCGCTGATTTGTCCCAAGGGTATGATTACATACCGCGATGATCAGGCAGTTCACCAAACAAAACCAAACAATAAAAAAATGCACGAACTAGCAAATTTATCGGCTTCCATCTGTTTGCTGGTTGCAATGATAGATGAAGCATAGTAACTCAAGACATGTTTTGTAAATGTCGTAACTGGCCCTGATTATTCTTTGCATTTTTTGGTAGCTACACTTCACTGATAAGTGCACAGTCTTTGATAATGAAATCAGAAGTCGGTCAAGTTAAAGCGGCGAAGCAATTCGTAAACAGGGAGCACAGTTTCTAGTGCACATTTCTGCTTTATACTACTGATCTTAAATAAACCCAATTATACATTCACAAGCATTTTGAACTTGCTGACTAACAGTGAAGGCTTTCTCATTCTAACAATATCGTACATATTCGGAGTTATCTACTTAGATGTAAGATATCACTTTTACGGATGACCGTAGATAACAGTAGCAAACAGAACTCTGTATTTTAGTTTCTTCAAATTCTACTGAAATTTTCTTCAAGCTTGGCACTTTACAGAATAAGTCAATTGGGGTAGTTTTCAATGAGACATCTCTCGTTCAAACCATTTTCCTTCGAGTTGCGTTTTTATCCATGGTTATACTTTAAACCACCATCATTTCTGAGGTAGGTGAGCTATTGTCGTTGTTAAAGTAACTGTGAGAAAAGATCGGATCGCGAATGTTGTGTAGTCTTCTCGTCTAGCTAAACGGGTTGCTTGCTTCTGCTGTTGAACTTATCAGTCTGTGTTATAATTCCACGATGTTAGGAACGACCGTGCGTTTCATGGCTGAAATCGGTTTCATGCCTGCTTAGCAAGCCGTAAAATCAACATGAAGTAAGCCCAAGTTTTATCATGATCAACATTTTGTAACAAGCCTACATCAGGTGACGGCATCAACACTTTAGCTCAGAGAATACACGCACACCTATAGGTGGATTAGTGGACGCTATAATGAGCGGTAGACTCATCAGTATGATTAATTAAAAACCTATGATTGCTAATCAGTAGAAATTTACTTATGATTTTGAGGTGACAAAAATGTGTTAATATCAAATGGAAGGGTATCAAACGCGTTGACGATAATCCAGGATATTTTTTCATGGCATATTGCATAGGTTGGTGTTGAAAGTTTTTAACGTACCAGGATTTTTCATGAACAGGATGACATTTTTCAGGTCAGTTCGCATCCCAACAGATCGATACAGTGACCTGTTACCTATGAAATGTTTTCTTTCATATTTTGCCCAGTTACGTAGTGAACTGTCAACTGCACTTATTACGGGTGAAGCGCGATGTTGTCGGCAGTTGAGATACCAACTGGGTACTACTCATTATGACATGTTAGAATAAAGCAAGGCCGTCTCCGTACTAAACGAATTTAGTCGTATGATTTAACGAAATTCTGATCAGGTTCACAATAATGGAATTGCGCGCTTTCGTTTATGTTGCAAATAAATTTGCTCCTGGTGGATTGCGCATCAACTTAATTGGTTTTCTTTGATAGCACCTGAACTGATGGAATTATATTAGTAAGCTTCAGATTCTTCAACTAACCGAAAATGCAGTGACCTGCATAATGATGAGTTCGCTGTCTCATATGTTCTGTTTCCCGTGTGTTTGAGTCAGTGACGTTTTTGGATGTGAGGAATTCCTGTTCCTCAAGGTTGTATAAGGAATAACATTATTCTTAACCATTGCTTTTATCCCAAGGACAGTTTGTTCGTTTGAAATTTAGGCTTTTACCTCATATGCACTGGAGGAAAACTAGCCACGTTTCGTAGGCAAGGTTCCTAATAAACACCCGTGTTAACCTCTTTGCTTGTGTTGAATTGGGCCTTGGAACTATAGAATTTAAGAATATGTGAGAAAACGTCCAATATATGCAGCGTTCGTTGAGGCCAACTCAGAGCTTCCCATCAAAGGCTATGCAAGTGACTAAACGTATTAGCAAAAGTTGCATGGAACTCAGTTTGTTTCTTCACATGCGTTCGGATGCGCACACAATCCCGAAGCACATCCACACACGGGCGGTCATCTTCTGCTAAGAACCTACTGGGTATAAGTGTGTACGTACCGCTCCAAAACAGGCAAATCAACCGGACAATATTACCTCCTCACCGAGACCAATGTTCTAGCCTGGTGACCACTTGGCACGCGTATTTTACATGGCACATTTCTGATTAGTTAACAGTTGGGATTCGTAGTTTTTCGACCTTCATTGGAATATTTCAAAGATCCATGGATTATGATGATAGGCAAAAGCTTGTGCATAACGGACAACATGAACGATCAAACAGCCTCTCAGTGACAATCAATTAAAGTTAAAATAATACGGGTTAAAATCCGCAACTGAAAAATAACTGAACGAACAGAACTGAACATTAGTACACATGCCTTTTGTATAACGATTTGATTGGTGTGTGGATGGAAATGTCAATATACAAGGTGAAGCGTGTCAATAGATGCTTACATGCCCGAAGTTCTAGGTAAAGATTATACTTTCTTGAAAGACCTTTCTTCAGTAAGCGTTAGTTGTTCCCGTGTCATAAATTATGATTGAGCCAAAACAGCGTGGTAAAAACCTCACCTACAGAAGTTCATTAAATTTTTCTTCACTGCTATAAGAAGCTGTTGCAGCACTTCATTGGGCGAATAAACCAGATAGCTGATTGGAGTATAGTTCGTGTATGGTGAATACATACAAGCCTAATGTACACCTAACAACGTTGGTCTTCCTGGTAGACCGATCTTCATTCCTGTAGTGTACTTGAATGACCTTTTCACGTGTTGGTAAAAAATCCTTTACAAATCAGTCAAAAAATAAAATTTCAGCTAATCAATCAGGTTATTTTGTTGGCTGGAATGAAGTCATTCACTTTAACATTGGGGTTCAATATGTAAAATGTCAAAACCATGCGATCTGTGTGAAAGTTGTTTAGAACGCTTGGTTCATTGCTGGTGTTAAAAATGAACACTTCGTTTTTGTAGTTCAAAAATACGTAGACAGTAATTAGTTATGTAACACATGTTTACTATTAATGGCATTAATGTAGCATTATGATGTGAAACATATACATATGTTAACGATTTTTAAATTCCTTTGAGTGTTTTTGCTTGATAGTGAGCCGGGTGAAAAACATAAACTTGATAATTAAGTTGGAATCTGTTTGTTTGTTCGTCTAATGCGCAAGTATTTCTACTTGGTCAGCTGTTCTTTTCTATCGTCTATACCAGAGGTATTTACAATACAAACAGCAAATATCCTTGCGATGCTCCTGTTATCTTTGTTTCTAGGTCGGCATCTAAATTACCTAGACATACTTTACATCCATGGTTGGGGCTTTGTAATCGTACGGTTACCTGTACACATATTGTAAGCAAAGAAATAAGTGAAATACTTCAGGAAAGATTTAGTTACAAACAAGTTTAGCAGAAATTCTTGAAACATATTGAAGTTGATGGATCGAATCTCCAACTGACTGCTGAGGTATTGTATACAAAATAGTGAAAAGTAGTTCGATGTATATTAAAGCTGAAAGCATCAAGTATTATCGGCAGTTTACAAATAATACTATATGAAGACAAGTATGATCAATCACTTAATTGGATTCGTTTTGTATATCCTTTGTAACGTGCTATTCCAGTTATAACGGTTAGTATATAATTATTCGAGATGTTAATGATGTTTTACGGCAAATCTAGTTAGGCTCGAATCTAGGTTACGGAGCTTCACATAATTCGGCTGTGACAGGTATAATGAAAGAAATAGAATACAAGTTCGGATTTCAAAACTCTTATAACAGACACTTCCAGTTTAGCAGTTCTGGACCGTTTCTGAAATAATGTGATCGATTTCAGTTATCGATTAGAAAAGCGTATACTTAGTGATAAAATGTAGTGTTATCCCCAGAGAACACGAAATGTGTGTCAGTTGTGAACTCAGTGTCTAATGGATTTCCGACTGTTGTCAAAAGCCCGAAAATAAAACATACTTTCTGGCATTTAATGGTGACTTGTGTTTGAGTCAAAATTTCTAATTTGAATTCATCACATTTTTTTTAAATTTGAGTGAATTTTAGTACTGTCTGATTTTGTACACAATGGAAAGAACAAGAAGCGAACTGTAAAAATTGCGTCCGTGCACGAAGTGCTGAATTTTACCGTATCCTGGCGACAAACTATATATTAGCTTGTATTTAGTTTGTAGTCTGGCAAACGACGAAAAACAAATGCGACGGTCGTCATCTGCCTATTGCTTTCTAGAATATATAATTAAGAGGGGATGAATTAGCAGACCGCAACTGTTCTCTGTACTACACGTGATAACCGGTAATCTAGCTTCGCAATGCCGAATGTGTGATCACATAAATTGGACATTACCCACAAATGATTGTAGTCGTCGCACTCTCATAAAGTTTTCAATCGGCCCATTTCAAAAAGTAGTATTACACTCGAGTTCTGTTCTCATAAGTGCTCGACAGTAGAACATTTCCTCGCTATTGCCGGGACTAGAACTCTGGCAACCGTGTTAACCACTGCAACATTGAGATCACATTAGGCACTGCTGTAGTTAAGAATGATGGAAAATACCAGTAGTATGTAGGCTTTATTAGAGCAACCGATTCACGATGCGTTACGGAAAACTGTCAGTCCACACAGCACGGGCACCCGCTGCCTGCATGCATCATCATCGATCGTTTGAAGGTCAGAGCAATCTGATTGGCCAACTCCATGGATCACTGGCATTCGATTGAACACAACAGGCACGACCGAGTTATCATACCTGGACGCTCAGCCATATTCGCTTGTGAGTAATGACCGATCGTATTGAGAGAAGACAGTACTGTTCTGTTAAATTCCATTGATGATCTCTGAATAGGTTATTTATTTCTGATTTTGACTTGGGGAGAAATCCTGGTCTAGGGGACATCGACTGGAGTTGACAGACAGTTATTGTGTCACCTCCTAAGGCGATCGGGTAATCAGAGCACTACTAACAAGCGAAAAGAGTTGAGTGTTCACACATGATAATTCGGTCGTGCCTAATGTTAGGTGAATAGCGCAGTGGTAAACACGGTTGCTTCATTAAACTGTGGCCGGAGTTCTAGTCCAGGCAGTGACAAGGATATGCACTACTGACGAGTTCTAAGGGAAGCAAAATTCAAGTCTAGTGATTCAGTTCGAAGTCGCCGACTGAAAAGTTCATGAGAATGCGAGAGCTGCGATCAGTTGTGAACGATGTCCAACCTGTATGAGGCAAAAATTCCCCTACTATTCATCAGTAAACATGAAATCTTTCAAGTGCTTACGCAACTAACAGTTGTGCGGGTTATCTAGCTAACTTAACCTTAACATGTACTGACATGCATGTTTTACTTGATCACTGTTGCACCAGACTTAGGCAGTTGCTTGCGATATTGAACCACCTCACTAACACAGACTAACTCAAAACAAATACGTTTAATATACTCAGGTCATAAGCTTTCGGGACAGTCAATTGAAGTCGAAAATGCTGAGATCTTATAATGTGTAATCATGATGGCGCTTCAGGGAAGAACGATGGCAGATTGGCAGGTTAACAAGTATTCACTCTTATATCTGTCTAGGTAGGTTTCAGATGGGTAGGAAATGCTCAAACGCCTCGAGAAGCTTGTAATGCGCTAATATCCTGTATTTTATTACAATTTTACTTCAGAAAACATCGTTAATTTTGGGTGTAGAAGGATAGCATTAGAAAAACGTTTTTTTGTCACAAAGAAGCTGCTGACCCAACGTGGAATCAGAATAATCAAACGGCATATTGGTTAAGTATTTCACGTATCACTAAAACGAACTATACTTGACAGTTGCTTAATTATGATTCACCGGTAACTGAATGCTTGCACTCGGAAGCTGTCATATCGCAGCCGTTATTTAAACACACCTTTAGCGTAAATTGGCCTTTTTTAAGACTGACCCGTTCTATTCGATGGTTAAGTTGACCCCAGAGTAAAAAGTTGAACACAGACTAACGGCGATTCGGCTTTGCGGATATCTGCCTCACGGCTTGGCAAATTCGACATTTGGTTTAATGAAAGTCAGCAGAGAGTTTAGTCGTTAAAAGTTCCCTAATACGGGTGTAGTAGTATGAAAACCGTGCTTAACAACACGCAAAACCTAAGCTAACTCGGTTAACCGGCACAAAAACTAGAATTGTTCGGGCGATCGACGGGAAGAAAAGATGACGAAAACATTACTTGGTACTTTATATAGAATCGAGAGGTCATTCCATTATACCTGATGGATTAACGGGAATGACCATTCGTACCAATGATGTTGATAAATGTGACCAAACCATCGAGTTGTACCAAATTATGTACTCTCGACTAAGCCTCCAGGACCGTAAATATTCAGTCTGTACGCGCTAAAATCGACTAGCTGTACAACACACGAAACTAGTGATGTAAACTGTAGATAAATGTCGTATTTTCGTACGCATAAACAGATCAACAGGATCCGCATTTCGAGCTCTATGAACTTCATACTAGGTGTGTGTTAGAAGATCGTCACTGGGCGAACAAATTAAAGGATACGAATTAAGTGTACAACTGCATGAAGGGAACTTGAGTTTTATACAGGCGCGAAGTTTGACCCCCACGTGTGTTCTGTCCAAGACAGTATAACTCACATGGCGAAGGAAATTATGAAGTACTACTTGTTTATTAATCATTTGCTTGAGTGGTAATAATGTTGAGGAGGCGATGTCATCAAAGATAATTGTAAACAGTTAACTGTGTGGTCGGTCCAGAGTATGATTATTCCATCACAATGATTTTGATCACAAAGTCATCTTTATTTTTGGTTCTGTCTCCCGAATATGTGCGTCGAATGTAGGCTTGAAATCAACTACTCTGACGGAGTTGCGACAGACTCTAGCTATACATCTACATGACTGTATTTGGCTGAAAGACTCTTCTTTTTTCTGATATAATTCGTATGAGTCCACCGCCTTCCTAGGGCACTTACTTTTTCAATCACCAGCGTAATATCTTCTATGACGGTTGCTATTAGCAAGCCTAGAAGGGAGGATTGTAAACATTTTCTGTCTTGCCACAATGGTCTGAGTTAGGTTTGATGTATACAAATTCCGATTTGTGTTTTAACGGGTTACGTCGTAGTTCTGTAAAGTTTATCCAAACGATTATTATTTACATGTTGAAATGTTAGAACTAATTGTGAGGCAACTGCTATAACCCGACTAACCGTCTGGAATCGGAGCACGAGACTCGAGAGCGCACACTGAATTTCTGCCACTCAGTGGGTGACCAAAACGAAGGTGACATGTTACCCATAAACATGACCAGTCTGACAAACAACCAATCAGAAAGCAGAAACCTATCGATCCAATTTAACCAGGCCATCAACGGCTGGCAAGACAAGTAAGCAGGCGTTAGGTCAAAAGTACATCGACTGCCTGCAACAATGGGAACGCGTCCGCGACATCTCTCTTTTCAACAAAAACGAGTTAATCACATGTCAAAAGAATGTTTTCTGAGGTTAACACTTAAACATCTGTTTAGCTGACGAATACCATCAGATCTGCGAACATCCAGTGTCTGAAATGACTGGGAGTGTTTGGCATGTTGGCGTTAACGAGAATGTATCTAACAATATGTCAATGGATAATTGGTCGTTGGTCCGATGGTATTCCTGGCTATCATCGGCTCGTTGTTGACATGACTTGTCCAGATGAATTTTCCAACCCTGACTCAGTAGACAACATTAACCCTACGACTGACAGTTAGGCCTGGTAGCCAAACTTCTCCAATGTGGTGCATATTCCGCACATAGACTGCATCTCCCGGTCGGAAATATCTGGGCTGTGCTCCATGATGCCTGTTGAACTGCGCTTCCAGTGATCCATTTCTCTCTGTTGTATTGATCTGTTGGTGTATAGCATTAAGTGAAATTCTTAACTATCGTCCCAAAAATGCTTCAGACAGCGACTGCTGTCTTGGTGTCGCTGGGTTAACTGTTGAACGGTAGGCCCTCAGGAAAACATCAATCATTTCCTCTACTTTACCTTCTCCTTCCAATTTCTGTAAGGCGCTCTTGAACGTATCGACGAATCTCTCCATTGGCCATTAGACTGTGGGTGATAAACTGGCGTGAATACATGATGAATGCCGTAGCTGACACAATATGCTCGGAATTCCACTGAACTGAACTGTGGTCCGTTGTCCATCACTAGAACTTCCGGAACACCAAATTGAGCGAATAACCGTCGAAGATGAGAAATAGTTGTTGACGTTGTAGCGATTCGCAAGGGAAAAATTGCTGGTCACTTTGAATGTGCATCGATCGCTAACAAATAGAAAAGTCCGTTCGATGGGCCCACAACATCAAGGTGAACCCGGGACCAGGGTTTGTTAGCCATGGGCCATGAGTATAGTTAAGATTTGACGGGTATTTTTGCCGCCATTGCGCAATATCTGCAAGATCGAACCAAATTTCCGATTTGCCCATAACTGCTATCCACCGACTTCATGCGTCTAATACCAGGACGACCCGAATGTAACTGCCTTATTACGCGCTGCTGTAAAACTGTTGGGATCAATACGCGGCCTACTAACATTAAACACCCGTTGATCACGGTAATTCCTTAGGGAGAAAAAAAATATCTCAACCTCCCACCTATTGAACCAGTTGGCCAATCATTCTGGAGGCAGTGCATGACTTGCTGTAGTAAAGCATACTCTGCTGTTGTTTCTGCCACCATTCTGGCAGTTACTGGTAGATCACTGATTGAGTCTGAAAAACTTTGCAAACCTCATCATCTGTTGATATTGATGAAATGACTGAGTCCTCATCAGGCCTTGTTGCCGTCTCTTTTTCTGTGGGACGAGATAATGCATCTGCGTGCCCAAAACTTGATGTTTTCTTGAACCGGATTTCAAAATTGTATCCTAGTAACATCGTAGCCAATCGTTGTAATCGATTGGCATTGTGAGCCGGAATACCCTTTTTGTACCACAAATGGACAGGAGATGCTTATGATCTGTATATAACGTACACTTTCGTCCGTGCAACATTTTGTTAAATTTTTTAACTGCAAATATGAGCGCGAGCCCTTCTTTTTCTATTTGGCTATAGTTCTTCTCAGTCGAATTTAGTGTACGCGAAACATGTGACCGCCTTTTGTGAACCATCGGGAAATTTGTACAGAATAACTGCTGCAATGCCGTACCGCATCTGCATCCGCCGTATGCATCTGCAGCAACAGTTATTTCTAGTTTTGGGTCATAATGGGTTAAAAGCAAATTGGAGGCCAAAATTTGTTTGAGACGTACGAACGAATACTGACAGGCTTCTGACCACGGCTATGGATAATCCTTCGTAAGTAGATGATTAAATAGTGCACGAACATCATACATATGAGGCACAAAATTGTTGTAATAGTTTACCAGACCTAGGAACGATTGGGGGGTAGTCTTATCTGTCGGTGGGGGCATTTCTGTTATAGCTTTCTCTGGGTCAGGCCTACGACCATCCTGGTCAATAACGAAACACAGATATTGAATACTTTCCATGAAGACGGAGTATTTGTTGGACTTGACGTGGAAACCATACTCTTCGATGAGTTTAAAAACCGAAGCTAGATGCGACTGATGACCTTCCACTGTGGTACTAACAATAATAATGTCGTCCAAGTAAGCCATTGCACACGTCAGCCCAGCTAACATCGTGTTCATGATCTGATCCGTAACAACAACCCACTCACAGCTGCCTTACTTTAAAGATACGTAACAGTGTAAATAAATGAACACATACCTGCGAACGTAATTTTTTGCATCTCTCAGTACATTTCGGCCAAATTTACTTCTGTTTTAGAAAACCTACTGGACATTGAAAAGCCTGTTGAAACTCATTTGCTGTGGATTTCCAAACATCAAGCATTTTAGATACGTCCACGAGTCAACCAATTTAACATAAGACGACTTAGACTAAACCAATGTTTTTGGCCCAAACTGTGCCTCCAGTCATCCAAATACACGGAAAAGATTAGGTCCTGATCTTTGAGTTTGCAGAATTTCCGTAGTACAATGATCATCACCGTAACCACAGATGAACGACTGATTAAAAAATAAGCGCAGATATCGCTTTTAGATCCCGTCAGGAAACATTCAGTACTATTATTAGTAGCAACTGCTTTATCTACCGAATGCTTCTCTTAACAGCTTTGAGTTTGTCAGGTAGGTTAATCAAACAACTGTGTGGCGAAACCATCGGTTAATTCGTTCCAATAATATCTGAAATTACTGCAAGATAAGCAACCAGCAAAGGAGGCTTGGGTCTGATACCAAATATTTCGACAGGTGTGCAATTGAGAAAATAGTTCATAGATTTTGCACCGTTCAATTACTTTGTTACCGTGGGCTTTGAAATAACCATGCACCATCTGCTGTATGTATAAACATGGCAAACGGAAACAAAGTACGCTGGTAGTGTATCGTATATGTGACTGGTTTAAAAGCTGTGTAAAACAAACGTCGGTTCATATAAATTTAAGTGTGATAAAGTGGACTTAGTTGACGCGTGGTTTCAAGTAGAAATTTTTATCCAACCAGTGACTTTTGATAGGTTGATAGTAAGCTTAAACTAACAGAGAACTCCAGTGAACTGTGAGAAAATAAAGCGTGTTTATTCTCCCAGACACACGTGATTGGCAGAACCATTTTGTAACTTCCATGTGACCAGAGTTTAGTCATACGAATGGAAGACTCAGATGACAATTACGCTGACACATAACGAGCTTTGATAAACCAGTCTTAAGTTTGGTGCAGTGCTGACGTTGAATCTCAAGGTTACTAAGAGAGGACAAAATATCCCTAAAATCGTTCACCAAAAAACCATCATATCTAGTAGTTCATAAGAGGAGATGATCTACAGTTGTGCTTGGGAGATCAGAAGGAAAGGGAAAGTAGATTTTCAATATTCTGCATCAAAACCCTTTTCATCTATAAGCCGTACCCGTTGTTACTGTGGCTTGGCTGCCGTTGGTCTTGACAACACTAAGAAAAATGGGGGTAATAAGTAAGGAAGCATGCAAAAAAGACAAAAGGAAAAAGGCAAAAGGCAGAAAAGCCCCAAGTAAATAGACCAGTGGCCAGTACACAACGATACACTGCTTTTCTGAAGAGTGAACAATGCCTAGTATTGCAGACTTTCCGTTACCTTACAGAATACGTAGCCGAACCAGGAAATATCGCCATTTTAGTACCTCCGTCATCGGTAACCAACAAGCCGAGTTCTCAGATAATCATTAATTTAACACCACGCTCGAATATACCGTCAACCCATTCAACGCCAACTAACCAGAGATTGAACAGTGACGGTCAAATACTTGCAGTCTGTTTGTCGCTCTCGAAGGGAGGGCCGGGTCTGTGAATCATAAAGCTGACATAGGCAGTGCTGATTTTGTATTTAACCAACAGATCAAGGTTTTTTTTTCGGCAAATACACTATATGTTTTCATTACCATTATGGGCACCTCATCAACAATAGTTTCAGAATTCACTATCATTTTTCACTATACTACTGGCTGTATGTGACATGTCCGCCGTGCCGTACGTCATTACGTGAGTGTATTCGGACATTCTGCAATACTACCTGAACTTGGAACTCCTTCTTTGTCAACTTGAAAATCACAGGTCAAGGGGTCTTACGAAATTTTATCTGGATGGTTGCCTGGTAAAATCACATCAGTCATACAGTCGAAGGTGTGATATAAAGGACTTTCGAGATAAATAAAATATGAGGTGACAGCCAACAATAAACTGTGAGGTACATTTATAATAAGAAAACTGATTCACTGTTTCAGTCGGTACTGGTTTGCTGTATTTGAGTAGAAGTTAAATAGGCCGTAATGGCAAGATTTTGTTTTCCAGAGTTTCAGCTAGTTCAAAGCTGATTGCGAAACTATGGTCTATATTGGTTCACTTACGGTGAGGTGGATAAGAAACCTAAAAGAAAAGTGTAAGTTATTTAACTGAAACCTGATAGTGATGAATCGGTTGTTTCTTTCAATAGATGCAGTAAAAATTAGACGACCATCAAGCTAACAAACATGGCAGTCTAGTATAAGCGATAGCCACAGATAAAATCTAAGTGCTCAACGTTGATGGACTCAACTGTTTGATTAACTGGGCAGCTGTGTACTGTCCGAACCGTTCAACTTAAACCTGTCTCCCTTGTTTTCAACGTTTTATATTTATTCAGAAAACGACTGGAACTCACCGGCAGTTGTGACGACGCTGGTCCACATGCCACTAAACCAAAGCGTATTGGAGGGGGAGCAGGTTCGATTTGAATGCGTCCCGAATGGATCTGTCAAGTATGTGATCTGGCACTTTCACCGTCAACCAGTCCGTTATGGGCATCCGCAAACTACTTCGACGACAGCATCAGAGTCCATTGAATTAGCTTTGTGTCAGCCAGATTTAATGTGCAAGTGAGTATGGGTCACCATTTTCACTCAGCCTTATTGTTCACGTTTGACTTTTGGATAGTTTTGTACACACCTCTGTTTTAGCTACTGTTTAGACCACCTGGTAATGTCTTTTTGCAAAGTTAGGTTGTAACGAACAAATTAAACGAGTGTGTTTTGGTTGATAGCACTGATGATATAGTAACAAAATGACCTCCAGTAAAGCACAAACTTTATTGTCCAACTAGTTGGTTCCCATGCTACATGCGCCCTCGCGTTTATAAATCAGAATTCCCGTCCACAACACCCACGGTTTCCGCTCACATGTCGTGTGCACTTCTACCCAGTTTGTGTGTGACCAATGCCTTCTACTGTGGTGTTTTCCGCCTACCATTCCTCGTCCGTTGATCCGATGTCGTTGAGCGAGTGCTAATCCGGTCGCTCTTGTCCGCAATCCATTCATTGTGGGCTTTGACCGTATTATACTACCATGTCGAGATATCACTTCAAGTCTTGCAATAACGGCGCACCCCGTCTGGTCGTACATCCCATTTCGCCTGCTTGTCTCCCCCGTTGGTCCGATCCAGTCGAGCGATGACTAATCCGGTCGGTCACACCGTCCCCAATCCGCTCGCGATGGGCCTTTTACTGTACCTCCCCCGCGTTGCAGTATTCCGTCGTGTGTTGGAATACTCGCAACTCCGGTTTGATAATCCATCACAATACGTCAGGTGTAAAGCGCCTCAGTTTGTAAATGATCACCGCTAGCCACTATTATTGTTTTAACCCTTAAGTCCCATGATCAGTTTTGTACATATGATTGTTTTAGCTGCGATGAATTTTAAAATACATGGACGAATATTTAAATCATGATGTAAGTACATGACTTATTTGGATGAACACATCAGAAACGAAAGGTCGGATAGCACTCTGGTTATGAACTGCACTTGAAAATTTTCCAGGTGCTTACACTGATTCGACAACACGCTTGTCAGAATACTGTAAGCATGTTACAACGTATGGAGAAAAATGAAATTTATTTTGGCCAGGAAATTGTTCAAATAAATTTATGAAGAGTGCTACTAAACTTACAGCAGAAATCATTGATCTTGTCACTTTGGAAGCACATGATGCACACAACAGATCTGTCTACAGTCCATCTAAAATCACAATATATGACATATGTTGAAGTTATGTAATACCTTCGGATTGATACATACTCGACTGATAGAATACCGGATTGTCGGTTCAACTTCTCACACTGCCCTAATTCGGATTTGTCTGCCGGACTATAATTCCCTGCACCTGTATACAAACCGTTGCCCATACCGGAATATCCCCAAGATTTCCGAAAGGCAAACTAGAATCACTATCTTAGTGCGCATATACTGGGTCTAGTCGAAGTGTCCTACTGTTATAATATGTTATCCGTTGTGATACGATCTATCAACTGTTTCCAACGTTTCATACCGCTTACTGAGGGTTCAATGCAATTTACATGCATCTTTAACTTTCTCATTTTGAAGTAGACGGTCATTTTTTGTGAAATTCTCATCCATTGCGAACAAATATGCAATGGATTACTATGTTTCACCGACTTATAATCACATACTGAAAACGTGCATCACAATAACTCCAACCCCGGTAATTCATTAAGTATCTTTGAACATACGAGCTGTGTGCTTGACAAACAATAAATCTCATATGGTGTTCTGTGACCTAGTATTATCATCCACATCTGTATAATCCATTCATATGAATCAGTAATTTATATCCTAGCCATTTTCCTTCGCACCCACTGCTGTCACAAGTACTTGTGAATAACCAAACTTAGAAATATGTCCTCATTATCACCTCAACCTTTCTTTAGAAATTCCGAGGTTGACGTCGTATGCTGCTAAACTTAACGTCCAGTACCGGTTGAGTTCAAAATAAAGATTATATCACACATCGCCTTCACGTGGTTCATCATATCTTGCATTGTTGCGTTCGTGTATTTGAAAATGCATTACATACTTACCCTGACTGTTGGCATGGTCTGCGACAACCAGACTTTAACAAAACGTATAAGTAATGATCAATGTTTTGTCCTCTGGCAAGAGTTTATATGAGTTTCTTGTTATGAGTACGATGTGAAGCTACAACTGATGTTTTAACACAATGTTCCGAGTTTTCAAGCTGTCGGCTTATGTAAATGTGTTAACTGATCTTAACAACGGTTTCTTATATATTCATTCCCATACACATCTCCCACTTATAATCGATTTGTGGCAATATTTTGCCAAGTAAGTAGCACAGAAAAGCCAAATTACTTGTACCATGGTGCTATTTCAGAAAGATCTCATTTGAAGACCCGCTTAGGCACAATTTCCACCGTCGCATAAAACTAATCGATTTGTTCGAAAATTATTCAGTTCTTGCATGATTTTTTCAGACGCTGACACTTTAATCTGTCAAGGTCGTCGTGGTGACTATTACTTAGTCAATGTAGGCGAGATTGTAGAAACCTGGACTTCAGATGAGGCTAAGCAATGCCCTACTGCACTGAGCGAGATAGGTAGGTCAAGGACCAAAATACATCAGTGTGTATGTGGCAACATCCCACGCGGATGTAACAACGTAAGTTGCACGACTCATACTTTTCAGTCAATCTGCCTGCTACATGAAGCGAATGTACTGATTGTACGCTGTCGTTTCATGTTAGTCTGTTAGATAGAGTGACCGCCAAACTAATAAAAAGAGGCTATTGCTCTAACACAGCAAGATAACAGTCAAGGGAATTTGTTTAAGAATCAGACTGTTTGCCAAAATTCATAAATGGCTATATTGTGACATACACTTGAAACTTACCGACATGAAGAGTGAAGTAAAGACTGTCTTCTGCCGGTCAAGACCAAAGTTACTACTTTTGACTGAATCGGTTAAGTGAATTACCGCAAAATTGCAAAATTTGCCATGACAATGACGATCACAATATCAAAATCATTTTAGGGTTCAGATATAAATATACCTAGAATATTTTGATTCAGCCTCTCTTACATGCTTGATTTAGCAATGAGAAGTGTGTTTCTATTAGATCTAAAAGAAAGGCCACTGTTCTTCTCCATGAGCTGAAACAAAAGTACATCGGTCTCAAAGTAGTGACTAACTGATGGTGCAGTATACGACATGAATTGGATTCAAAGCAAGATTCGCTACAAGTTAATTAACTGTTCTATACACGGCTTCATAATTTCACGTAATGTTTAGACAATTGTTTTATTTTCGGAATGTAAGGGTTTTCAATCCGATATACAAATTTACGTCTGACTACAGAACAACCTATCATATCAAGACGTTATTTTTATGCGCGAAAACAGCTATAAAGTTTTTATGTTTTAAATACAATTTGTCGAGTACTTGGTAATCCCCACCGATAAATTTCTGTCTTATCAGACGGTTCCAATTGCCTGCAAAGTTGTCTGACTCTGGGATGTTACTACAACCTAGTAGATGTAGGTTGTTAATCGAATTTTTGTCTTTGGTCTCCCCGAAGACTTCGAGCGATAGAATTTCTACAGCATACAAAACGGCAGACAACAATCAGCGAGGAATGACGGGTAAAAAGTGGTCTGTTTTAGAACCAAAATGCAGATCATTCATCATTGGTAACATTTAAAGTAAAAACTGTTCACCGTAACTTGGCGAGGTTTGAACAGATATTAGTGGAACAAGATCAATTCCACGTACACGACCGCAGTTATGTTTTAGACAAAATTTGTCTCCTGATTAGAGTATATATCAGCGTTCGGTCTTAAAAATCGCCGTCAGTTTTAAAACTATATTTTGTCGCTTAATACTATGATCATCCCGCCGTCTCTTGCTGTGATAACATAATTCGTAACAAAAATATCTTAAGTAGCTTTGAGGGTTGGTTGACGCAACTGAGCTACCATTGTTCGTCCTATGAGGTTAGGATAATATCAAAGACGTTTCATCTTATATACGTTCGATCATCGCGGCACCCATTGAGGGAATACACTGAAGTTCTTTCGAAACAATAATACATTGGCCTACCTCCAGTAACCTAGTGACAATTTTTTTTGTCACCTCGAAACCATCGATAGTGAAACCACGGGATTCTTTACGATTACTTAATCAGAACAACCTTTAGCTATCTGTCACCGTATTACATTTGATGCTTCACAGCCATGTGTAAAATTTTCAACTCACAAAATAAACTAGCGTGAATCTTCTTGAATTGACGTCATTGTCGAGTGATCGTTCTCTCAGTGAAACTTAGAAGGCAAAGTGACATAGGTTGCCATCGATCTGGTCCGGGGGTCGATTGAAATCTTAATGGTGTCCTTCTGAACTATTAATTCTCTCTATTAGTGCTATTTTCCAAAGGTTCACTTTCAAACCTGTCTTCTCTTATATCGTTTGATGCACTAGTGTTGTGATCCGAGAACGCGGATGGCGCAAGGGTTACTTATTCGACCAAGCAATACAGGGGTTAACCATTGAAACAAAACCTGAAACAAAACCACTCATTTGCACGCGGTATTCAGGCTCAAACCGTCTCGGCTGCCGCCAACGTCAATGCTCAGTTCCATTAAGTAGAAAGGACTTCTATGGGTGATACTGCACTCTGATTTTCCTTCCTGCACTTTTCCTGCGGCTTGTACCATGTCGAAATATATGCTTTGGTCCTACTACTGAATAGCAGTTGTATGAGTAGTATGTTACGGTCGCTCAACTCCACTGCACTAGTTTACTTTGTCAGTGGCTACCTTCAGTGCTATAAAAACTCGACTCTTAGATTACCAGATAACCAAATAACGTATCGAAAATGATTCGTCGTGGTTCACAACTGTCGTCATTTATCAACGGTAACAGGCGTAAGCATACATATGAGTTGTCCATTTACTTGATTCACGTTTGACCATAACCGTTCACCGTAAAAACCCGTGTGCTATGTCAGTGTTAAAATTATTCGGCGTTAACCGAATAAGGTTAGAACCAAATCAAATAATGAATGTTTTTTTAAAGTTTTTATGATTGTACGGTTGCGCATTGAGTCTGTCAGATGGGTGTGTGCATTGCAGTTTCCATGCAAATGATGAAGGTATTCCTTTATACTATGCCGTACTTTACTGGACTTTTATACTACGTCAGTAGGTAAGAATATTTGGAATGATGAGAATGAATTTCTTTAAGAAACTACTGGAATGTGAGATAAATATTCGATATCCTCTGATTCTACATAGTAAACAGTTGAAACCATTTATGGTGTCATATTGTTTTCTGGTTTTTCTGACTTTCCAAAACCACTATTCCAAAAACACGATTGACTGCTAATGTCTGCATCGTTTGATTACGTAATGATAAGTATTCCAAATGTGTCGGAGGTTATTTTCCAACGTCTGTTTCACAGATATTGCCAATTATTCACATTTTCCTTAAGATAACTTTAAACGCCCTCAAGTGGGCTGGATGTAGTTATAAATTATCTAATTAACCCTCGTGAGTACACGACAAACAGTGTGATTATCACATCATAAAGATATCTTAGAAAAAGGTATGAACAGAAGATTTCTCATGTAATATAAATTTTAAAATAGCATAGAAAATTCGAATCACTGAGTTCCATCTCTATTGTTGGATATCTGAGAAGAAATTTAGATCAAGGCAACAGAAAACAAACATATGGTGAATAGGATTCTGTAAAGAATGCCTAACTTATCAAACCTCACTCTGCTGAATATTTAAATTTCGGTTGGGAATGGAATCGTAGTAGTGACGTTAAAATGGCAGTGCACCCAAGCAATTCATACCGGTGGCTGCAAAAAATTGCGCACATTATTCTATTGGTATTTCAACCCGGAATTATTGTTTTTCTGAGCCTTATCGTTTTCATTTATAATGATGGTAGGGAAAAGTGAACTGACGATAGGCTGGGGTTTTTAAAACGCACAACTGATAATCAGTTCGTAATGTATTACACAACTCCAACCTGCAACTCTTGATCTACAAGCTGCATATTTAATTGAAAAATATAGTGTACAATCCTTAAATGACGGTACAAAATATATGCAGACAACTTGTAGCGTTACCCGTTGAAACGCTGAAAACTGGATGAAATATCAGAATAATTGTTGAAAGTGGATTTCTTTTAGATGTGGAAGAAAATGTACAGTGTTAAAGTGTAGCATATTAATGGCTAGTATTTTGTGCACGGATTTGAACTAAAAACAAAACAGTACATAACATATAACCTTCATTACGATGGTTTAAAATAAATTAAGACATTGAGTTCCCTTTGTTCAGCTGTATGCTAAGAGTGTAGTATACATCACGCGAAAGTAACAATCCGTTTACCCCCTTTGCTATCAGACATGAGACAATTAAACAACACAAACCAAAGTTACTTAAGCATGGAGAATTAATCGAACCAACTACAAAAGTATGCTTTGATCTTAAGTATAAACAAGGTTTGGAGGATAGATTTTGCGAATTTCTCTTTATCAAAACATACGTTTTTCAAACAATCTACACCAGCTACAATAGTTATAACCGAGCGAAACTGTTAAACCACTGATTCAAAATGGAATAACCCCAGTTATTTGGACGTGGACAATCAGGGAACGTATAGAAAAAGTAGACCACTCAATTCCCTTGTTAAAGTTTCACGTTTCTGGGATAAAAGTAAGAACACGTACAAACAGTGGCGCGCTGAAATCCTTTTCGAAATGGTCCACATAAGTGATGTGCTATGTTTATCACTCTTCTGGAGCATATTACCCAAGGAAAGCAGGGTTTTCCCACTTCATCGACAAAACTAGCGATCAGTGTACTAATCTGCAGGTGAATCACAAAAATAGATGCCTCACTCTGTAGAACACAAACAGCTAGAAGTGACTGAAAGACGCATGTAGAAATATAGCCGTCAGGATGAACAGTCTGGATTATTTGCTTCTTTTGCCAACGAAAGTCAAACTCATCAGTTCTTCATATTGAGGCTCCAAATGGTGCTGCAGTGTATGAGAAAGAATAGTCTACTCCTTCTTAGAGTTTATCGTACACGTCTAAGAACACAACATTGTCTAGTTTTGCCCAATTTTTGGGTCAATGCAGGGCCTATTTTACGAAGAACCCTCGTGAAACAAAATCTTGTCACCCAACGAACAACTTTACCAATTATGACGATGTCTACATCGGTCGATTCCTTTGATACAGCGACTCTTGCAAAACCTTACAAGAAAGTGGTCTAGGGGAGTAAAGTCTATTCGGACTACTTGTGAAACCAAAATATTGTCAACTGAATAGATACTGTCTAAACATTTATGTGTAGAATGTATAATTAAAAAAATGCTGTTCATGAAAGCATTTTGCACAAAAGTTCGGCAGACTAAGTTCTGACGCGTACTCACCAAAGGTGGCAATTAATTAATTGCTTGATCATGTGGGAGATACTAATCACCAGTGATCTATTACATATGCGTATAAGACATGCATATATGCACTGGTTCCACCACAGCGCACAACAAAGTTCCATTGTAAGTGTCGTTTCTTAATTTCAGTGGTACACTGAAGATAACTAAACTGAGCGTATGCGGTGTGTTACGGGAAACACAAGTCGAATACAACAAACTTGTAAACCATAGCATTATTGCTTAAAAGTTATCCAAACAAGTTCATACCTTATACCAGCGGACTTCGCACCTTTCCACATAAACAGTCACGTGGAGGCTCCATTCAATTTGGTTTTGACAAAGTATGGCCCTGTCACCAGCAATGTCACATTCATGTTGATCGGATTTCTTGATTACTCCATATCGTTATCCAAGTAAGAAACATCCTCATTGAGAAAACATTTGTGTTAGCGGAAACCCGTTTCCTGTTAGATAGGATTGTTGTATACTACAGTTTTTAGGTGTGATCTAAGCCTTGATTACTAAAAGACACCTGTGGAAGTAATTTAGTATGTTCAATTTTGCTTGTTTTGAGGAAGAGTCAGGCATTAAAACAGTACTTTATTATAGTTCATGCTTCGGCGGCATATGCATCTCAACAAATTTACTAAGGTCGTTTTGCAAAGCTATGCAAATCAACACGCCACATTTGAGATGTTACTTGTTTCGGTATCCAGATTTCCCAGATGGAATGTAATCTGTATGCCCTCGCCTTTGTCCCAATTCTTCGCTTGAAACAACACATGGAACGCTCTTGCGTTGGCTGGAGAAACCAGAAGGTGAAACTAAAAAGATTGGCTGAAAAGGAGTTAATGATTTTAAGATATTTTTATACAATTTAGCATAACTTTAGGCATCATAGATTCAGAGGTTAAACGTTTGATTCGTTGAACGGACGCTATGTTTCACTAACGTCTTTATTTAGAGGGCAAAAATGTGCAAAAATGCATGTGAAACATAAGTAGAAACGACAAACTAATTATTGTCCGCATATATCTTATTGTGGCTGCATAAGGATTTAACTAGAGGTTTCAGTTTTGTTTGCATAATTGTTTATCGAAATACCACACAATCATCATGACTGACAGACGTCACATCAGCTCAGACCAACAGAGGATTCACACTGCATCAAATGATAATGCTTTGAGCTGTGATGCGTCGATAGCTTGTGAAAGGTAACGGACCACCATGTTGGGCTTACTTGAATGTGAAGGCACATCGGAATCGGTAAAAATGGAGATATGAAAGAAGGTAATGGATTAGTCTGTTAAAATATTTTCCGAAAAGTTGTAATGGGAACCCCTAGGGTAGTTGATAATTTTGTATATTCAATTCTGGCAGCGAGAATCTACGCAGATCAGTGTAACTATCTGTATTTAGGCAAACTTGGTCATAATTAAATCTGAAATATGGAAGCTGGTGAACACAGAATTATCTATAAATTAGAGGAAGGCAAGAAAGCTGAAGAAGCGTGTATGTATGCGACTGTGCTTTCGACGCATTAGGAAAAATGTTTGACATATAATGAAGTGGTTCCGGTAGAACAGAGTACTGAGAAGTTGGTAACTGGTTCTGAGAGAGAATCCAAGAGTAACTGGACAACAACAAATCAGTCCACAGCCAGAATACAGAAGAGTAGCTGAAAAGGCAGCTAGGATATGTCGGGCAAAGCTTCACGATGTCGGAACGATTTCGCTAGTCAAGCTTGTAGGAACGGAAAAGTATTTCTTACAAAAGTGCCTCAAGCCCGTGCTTGTGTTCTTACACTTTGTGTAGTCCGACTTCCAAACTTCACGGTGTGATTGTAACACCGGCAAAGTCACTGCTGTTAGACAGGCCAACATATAGAGGTTTGACGAACACCACTGGTGTCTTCCAGGTTGAGGCTTGAAGAAATCTAACGTCTTTCTTGATAAAAGCGGTACTATCGTTAGTACATTGTTATCACCTGCTGCTTTGCAATAAGAGCGATTAAGCTGAAAGCTTTGGTTGATAACACTGATTGTCCTCGGGCTTTAGTCCGGGCGTACAGACATTATTTCAATCCACATTCAACCAAGACTGCTCGTAAGCCTGTTGATTGTTTAGTGCACTGGCCTTCTGTCATTATAAGCCAGGCCGCCCTGTCTACGACTAACAGAAAGATAGATAGGCAAAAGTATGCTATTTCTAATGCTGCATCATTATTTTATTCGATTCAGCACTCTAGCACTTCTACATTTCTTCTGTGGTTTTGTAGATCCGACAAAAGCCGGAGACCAGGCATTCGTCCATGTATTAATTGTTGCGGACTATCTCGTTAATTTTACCGTCAATCTTTGAACTTCCTCCTAAGTGCACAGGATGCGCATTATTAGGAGGAAGTCGCTTCAAATGGATTATTGATCATTTGATACTCCACGAGGTCCTCTGACATATTATTTTTCGGCCACTAGAGAAAGCACAAGTCTCCTCGATTGCATCTGGCACCGTTACTTGCATAAACACTTCTTCTTATATCAGCGGCTACCGCAATGGAGTTTTTGCGGAAACGAAGCATTAGTAAAATTAGATCGCCGATGAGATCGGGATCCAGGAGCAGTTAGTTGTTCAAAGGTGGCTCGTTTTGTATGACAGCAGGGTTTAACATGACGCATAGTTTGCCCGGACTTCGGAGTTTACCACCCTACGGTCGGGTAAGTACCATCTGGGTGAGAAATCTGACGACGACTGGATGGGTAGGACACGGATGGAGTAACTGTTCACTAAGTCTTGTTCTACTGTCTTAGTATACTATAAAATTTAATCGTGATCACAAGTAAACCACATTATCAGGTGCTCTAGTTGTTGTTCGGCAACTATCATGTATTTTGGTATCCTCATTTCTAGATGTCCCCAAGGCAGCGGGATAATATAACTTCGTGTTTTTAACTATACGCACTGCACTGTCATTTCTCCTCGATTGAGAACGCGTGAACATCTCTTTATCGGCAAACTCTGCATTACAGAGTCTTTGAATCAACTCGGCAATGGATGCGTCGGCCTTTTGCAGGTAGTTAAGCGCACACAGCTTACGCATGTAAGACCCAAAAATGCCCATTAACAATCAGCCTAAGAGTGTTTTCACTGTATAATGCTGCTTTCTACTTTCTATCATCTGATCTAGCACCCAGTATGCCTCGGGTACGTCGTTGCTGGTGAGAATAATGGCCGCTTTATGCAAAGTGTCGCCAGAATGAACAACTGCTAACTGTGGCCATTTTCATATCTCGATTTGAAGTGCTTTAGTTTGTGATTTCGTCCGCAAATTGGGTACAGCATACGCGCGCTCGACTACTAACTCGTCTTCACCGTGGAGCGCTCGAATCTCTAAGATGGCCGTCTTTACCGGACTAGGTTGTGAAGCAGTGATTGCAGTGATTCTCAATTTCGGGCGGGTTTTCGGTTAAACGAGACCGATCAGTTAGTGCATGACTCACCAGCAAGATATCCGAACCACTACCTAAGAAGGTGTCAGTTAGAACATCCTCCGTCGGGCTGACAATCTTAACGGGGATCATCCTCAAGGTCACTCTATCCTGCGTGGCATTGGTGGATCCACAGTTAGCAAGTGCCGCACTTTCTGTCGATTCAAAAGATAAATATCTGATGTTGTGGACTGAGCTGTGGTGTCTAGACCAGCCGTTTTCTACACCGCACACGACCAAATCAAGTGAATGGAAGTCTGACCTCGAGAAACTTCCCAAAGTTGAATTGAATAATAATAAAACTGTACTTGGATGTCCCATATTTATCTACTCGGCTCACGGGTTACATCACCTGCTACTTAAGGTCTACATTGAACGGTTTCATGGCTCCTACGACAACACTCTCCATTTTCTTCGCCTGGTTTAATTTTTCATAGTGCAAGTAATACAGGACTGCCCGTACCACTTTCAAATTACCGGTATGCGCTTACTACCCAATGGAGCACTGACCAGTCCAAGCTATTCTGACGGTCAGGCATATTTAAAATATTGCTAATAGCACAGACAATGCTAGTCACGACCTTAAGATCTTCCAGCTGTTTTGCAGCTTCAAAGTGCGAAGTATTTTTACAAAACTACTGGAATCTCATGAATTCAATTTTAGTTAATGAAGTTATGGTTATTGTTTTTGGCATGTGTAATTAGCGGATTGCAGCAGCAGCAGACAAGGTGTGTGTATGCGGTCAAGAGGGTGTTCATCAATCCAGGATATCTGTAGAGATAGAGGATTTTCTGTCTGAGGTCTAATTCTCGCTCA
>JTDE01001673.1:134211-146151 GCA_014338405.1 Paragonimus skrjabini miyazakii | reverse complement strand
CCGATCCTCAAGGAATCTTCGCAGAACTCAAAGACAGGGAAAAAAGGTTTGACCCAGTTTTAATTCTGAAAGTTCTGTCACCAAGAAGGTGATAAATCCAGCTAAGAGCCTCCCTTTGAATGCCATAAGTTTTCAGCTTATCTGAGGGGATCACGTGGAACAAGACCGAATTTTTTAGCCAAATCCGAGAAAGTAGCATCCGAGATGAGAACATACACTTTGGTTTTTGTCAGGCTATCCGTGAAGATAAGCATATTAATTGCATATGATCGACTGGTAAAGAACCCATACCGCATAGAAGAAAACAGACTATCCCCTTGGAAGTGTTTAAGGATGGCGCATTTCAACAAGAGACTCATTATCTTGTATACGATGCTAGTAAGGCAGATTGAACGGTAGCTATCAGGGGAGTGCTAAGCGTCCGCCTTAAAAAATTAGCGTGAACCGTGTTTTCTTTCTATGTAACAGGGAAAACACCAATGTGAAATGTATATGTGAACAACTTGTCAAGGAGACGATGTATTCTGCGCAGATGAGGTAGGAAAACAGAAAAGGTATATAATTTTCTGCGATACGAGTAAATCATCCAGCTTTTGAACTGCGTTTTGAAACGCATGATAGTGCAGTTCAGTAGAATCAGAATCAAAAAGAAGTGAACCAAAATAGCTTCCCAGGTCATTGAAATCAGCCTGAGTGAAGACTGGAAGTGTAGACTTTCTTGCTAGTTGTTACAACCAGTGTTGTGAGCCGAGAACGCAGATGGCACAAGGGCGATTGAATCAGGAGAACAACACGTAGGTTATGTGTTTTAACAAGACAACAAACAAAAACACTCATCTACGTACGGTACTGAGCTATGACCGTCACGGTTACCACAGACGCCAATGCTCAGATCTTTTACGTCCCCTTACGTACCAAAAACCACTTTACGCAACCCTGCACTCCGATGCTTCTTCTTGTATTTTTCCCGAGGCTGCTTCAGTGTCAAGATCTATAATCTGCTTCTCAGTTAATGAATAGCAGTGGTGTGAGTAATTTAGCACGACCAATCATCCTTACTACACCAGTAGCAAATAAGACTGACATTCTGCAAGCACTAGTGACTGTGTCCAAGTAGTTGTTTGATGACCACTCTGTCCACTAGCTGAGTGTCGTTTTCAATAACTGGATCGAACAGAGAAGGGACCTGACCAAGACGAAGCAGCGTCGGGGTGCTGACATGCTCTGTCCGCGTCACCCATCGTATCGACACCGACAACTATACCGAGGACCCATTCACACAGTCACAATGGGACAATGACGACCAGTTCACCTCCGGTTTACTGATGTCATTCATAATACGTGAATGAGAAAAACGCCGGAATTCTAGCATGTTTTCTAGACTTCTAATAGGAGCGTTGTCATCCGAAGAGTTTCATGAAAGATATACAATTCCCACTAGAAGTGTGTCTTGGCCGCACGATGCTAGCCGCAACCACACAGCATCACATCAGTCGAAGGGCTGAAAATCATTGATGACTTTGGGCGTTGAGATATTCGGATAAAGGCATATCGCAGAACACCCACTTTCCCTCTGGGGGAGTCGGTACATTACACAGAGCACCCAAGGACATTCAGTCCAGACTCACTAGTGTTTGACGAACGCCAGGTTTCCGTGAGAACAAAGACGTGAGGAGTAGTATAATGAACCGACTGTCTGATTTCCGAAAGCTTATTAAATAAGCTTGGACAATTTATACTTGCGTAACCAAAAGCAAAATTCTTGTTTGACTGTAAAAAAAGGGAGATAAGAAGTCCGAAGAAAGAGCTTCGGAAAGGAGCACAATCACTGATAAAGGAGAAGCGGGTGGCAGACTAGAAGTGAGAATCTCTTTAAGATGTGTAGCTATGAACAACCTATTGAGATGCGGCGGGCCCCTCGCCATGACATGAACTCAAGTGATTGCCTCTGTAGGACACGCAACCTTTTTCTGATCCTCTGCGTTCAACAAGTTTTTGGCCACATCCTTCCTCAGAACCTTGGGAAGATGGTTGGCTGTTTTCCAGCGATGTGTCTTCAGGCGGGGACAACTGTTAACGGGGTTAAACTTGGGCTCACTTGGGGAACGTGCTGGCAAAGCCGACCAGGTGTGCACTTTTTAAAGTGCAAGAGAGAACCCATTGAGCTTTTCGGATTACAGACATTGGGGAAGAAATATTTCGTAACCCGTGTAATGAAGGGTGCGTTATTTGGGGACGTGACGGATGGCAGATTCCTGGCTTCTTCGTTCAGATTACTTCTACCCGATTCCAGAGGTTTTGTAGATGACGTACGGAGAAGGACTATGGGGTTGGTTTACTCTGCTGGAGATACGTAAGTAGTTGGAGATAAACTGCTGAAAATGAAACACGATACCAGAGTTTCGCTCTTGTTAAGGACTAGGACTCTGGCTACGCTTTCATCAGCCATCCGCGTTCACCACTGCGCTACCGAACTCAAATTAGTCACGACCGAATTATTATGTGAAGGTTTAACCACTTTAGCTTGCAAGTAATGATCAGGCTGCCCGACCGCCTCGAGAGGCGACACAGTAACGGTCCTTTTAACTCCAATCGATGGTACCATGACTAGGAATTCCCTCCAAGTTGAAGTCACAAGGATCATTAATTGGTTGAGCAGCAGCTTTTTTTTAACTTTAACCGAGTTTAACGAAATGTAGACGGAAACTGAACTGGCTTATAGAACTTAGAAATGTGAATTCAGAATAATAATTTGAAAATATCCATTGGGTCATTAAAAACCAAGACGGTTTGACAAACATATATTCCGGATATCTTCGTATTCATACTTACGAATTGTAAAGTAAGTACTGATTGTCTTAAAAGTCTTAGTTCAAAGGTTTATAGACAATGTGAATCAAACCGTTTTCAGTCGTAGATTCAGAGTGCAAAAGGAATTCATGAAGATGATCTCAAAACACTGCTCACCAAAATTGCTATAAATAAACTAGGCAATATTCCTCCTCGAAATCCAAGTTTCCCATACAGTATAATGCGTATAAAAAACCCGATTGTTGAAGTAGAGTAGAAAATGATTCCTTATTATAAAACCTGCAATTTAACGAAATTCAACTAAACTGTCCTCAGCGGTGTACACAGAATGTCGTATAGAACAGATGTTAATGCCTAAGTGAGCAAAAACTGATCAACTTACTTTACAAATACAAAGCCTCGAGTGGTTTTCAAATTTATGAACTATGGTATGAATAACTGTAATTGACTCGACGGCTTAGAACATGACGATAGACATAAACGAAGACGGCACTTGTTAAGGTTGTGTCCTTTGCAGCACGCGTGCGTGTTCGACATTGTGTAAACAAATCACTGATCGATCTTCGTGTGTTGTCCAACTGGGTGTGTAGTAATCGATTTGTGTCCGATTGTTTTTGTGTTGTCAAACTTGAACTAACGACGACAGTAAGGTGCTATCCCTGAAAATGAACTCACTACTTTTCGAAGCTCACCATATGGAACCCGTTATCTAATTGTACTTGACTAGGGAGTCTTCGTTGCTAGCACAATGGTTATTAAATATCCTTTCGAGATGAACATTGAACAAAAGTAGTGGTGGTGGAAGTTTCTATTTTGATCATGTCTAACATGAAGTCATTGTCATGACTGTCGACATGGTCACCTCACAAGTAAATGGACAATGGTTGGAAGCACATAATTTCAACGATGCACACCGCTGATCAACTCTAACAGTACCGAACTTCAGGACTAATTCTTCTGTCAAAACTGAGCTGAATAATATAAATACGAGAGCTTGGCTCATATATGAATCATGTGCACTTCATGTCTGTCAAATTGTTCTACAGTTAATCAGTTATTGGAACCCCCCCCCCGCCCTCATTATTACGCTGTACCGTACGGTTTCCAAATTAAGTAACTGGCCATCTTTCGAATTGCTTTGTCCAGGTGTACATCTAAACGTTGCGGGTTTGAAAAACGAGAAAATTTAAACAAACCATTAAAGGAACAGTAACCACAAATCGTCAGTCATGCTGCTCTAAGTGCCCCAATGACTGTCACTGAGGTTCAGTCCACGAATGTTGTGAACCTTCTGCCTGAAATGTTTTGGGCCCCCAACATTCGACATTTCAGTTGCCAAATATACGTAACGTCGTCCCAGGTATTCTGTCTACAGCTATTACGTACATTTATCCGCTAATCACAACAACTTTATATTGCAAAAATATCATTTCGAGAAATGCACAGTGAAACAGATGTCCCGTTGATATGGGAAGGCTATGGCATCACCAGTATCTTTCGCATACTCTTGAACTGCTGCTCGCTATGTTGTGTGCTCGGAGCTCTCATAATTACGTATTAGTAAACCAATCTACCGATCACAAAAGTAGCTACCGGTGGTAAAAACTGGTACATAATCTGTCTTGGTTGTCCGCTTTTAAGATAGACGCTTTAATGAAGAACACCAAATTATCTTATTTTTATCGATCACCCATGCCCCATAAACTGCATATCACTACAACTTTAGGGTACTCCGTAAAATTCAATATAAGCACACATACATGGGGTTTAATCTTTAAAATCAGTTTTGGCTATTTTAAACCTACATTTCATTTGTGTACCTAATATCTCATCCTAGGGAAAATTCTTTTACACTACCGTAGGAATTTTAACTATAAACGTAACTTCAAGTTAGTAAGAAAAACACATATCAAGTAACCGTATTTTCGTGATGGGTACGTTTGTTAAATGGGCTACTGTAATACTCTGAATTAGGGACTTCGATTAGCCCTAGAAATCGTACTAGAATTGAAACCTCCGACGCAAGCAATAAACAGAACACCTCGTAGTGGTTGCAGTAAGCAGTCCCTATTCATGAGACAAGAAGCCAAATTTATGGATGTACAACAGTATTACGGAAATCATAGTCACTCATTGGCTGGTCGTGTTAGCACACACAAGTTTGCAAAATGAAGGTCAATTGATGCAATACAGAACAAAGAAATATGCGAATAACAGAAGACGTAACACTGAGACTGTTCTTCAAATCCGGATGTAGTATCTTCAACGCAACGTTTAGATTGGTCCCCTGTTAGAACTTTTATTGTGTCGAGGTTTGAATAAGCGATGAATCAAGTAGATTTTCACCACAGCTACATCATAAACTATTTTCTTTGTTCAACTTCAAAAGAGGCGGTAGAAGTTTCCAATTTTTTACCCTGTTCATATGACAGACCTACCACTCTCATTATCCGTGCGTTGTAAATGACGAGACAATGACTTGGCAATTCAGCTGGTTCAGTTTATTCCACTGCACTACAAATCCACCCCAATTTACCCCCAAGAAGTACAAAGGTTGTCGAATAACATGCCTGCAATAGGTGGTTCGGGGAGTTAGACATTTTAAATAGGACTCTATTCACTCTGGTGCGTAGCTGTTGTGTATATATGAACATTGGAGCAAGTCCAATTTGCGAAGATGAAGAAGCGCATGAATCGAATTCTGCTAGTCTTAGGTCTTACCAAATGTACGTGTCCATACCATGATATAACATAAACCAAACCCACTAAGGTATAAGTGCAGATAGAGATTGCTAAGTGCTAAGTGCAAACACTACGTCGATGAAGTACTCATCACTAGCACCTTTGATTATTTTCCCTCACTGCTAAGACCGCCTAGGTATCCTAATCAAGGCAACATGCAGTTAATTAGACTCATTTGCTGGCATGTGATTTACAAAAGCATCTCAGACCACGAAACTTTTCTAAGTGTGCTTATAAGTACACACCACTCAAGTATCAGACTGTCTTTCGAACGACTTTATTCGCTTACAAGACGAATGTGAACGCGATGATACCTTCTTAAAATTGTTCCCCTCGTTCACACTTTGACATGGCAAGAAGAAAGACTACCGTCGTGAGGCGTTATTGCATCTGAGACAATATATATCTGGTAGAGAACGGTGCGTCGATTGTAGGTAATCTCATGATTCTCATTGTCATGCTTGTTTGATTGAAAAAGTTCGAATGGCCACTTCGAATTTTGGAGTATACGAATGCACTGGAAACATGGATAAAACAGTGGTTATCTACAAATAGAACGGGCTGAAGATGTAATTCAATGACATTTCCAAAACGCGGAGAACGACTGCAATCACTGTTCTACAAGAATTACCTGATTGTTTTCTTAGAGAAATCGTCATGGGATGCAGACTAAGGATGAGCCGTTAACCGATCGGCAGTGTCAAAAGATATCCTTGGTGCCACAATTTCCCTTTATCACAAGCCAGCAAACTACCTACAAGACGGCCAGTTTTTAAATGCTGAGAAATGTTTTCTTCCGTATAAAGTTGTCAGGTGATAGACGGAATTTCCATGTTTGACACATATGCGCATTGTAAACAACTATGGGATTCCACTTACTGGGCACCATGCAGTATGTATGCGTTGAGGTATGTGACATCCACCAAACTGTATCTGCTACATGCGCGTGTTTGACGTATAAGCATGCGTATGGTTTACGTGTAGAGTTTCTGACAGTAGATGTCAGGGGCTTGGTGTAATCTACAGCGCGCAGCAGTAATCGGAAGGGAACCCTGATACCCAAATCGCTGCAGCTCCCGAGTTAGACTATCCTCTCAGTGTCACGTGCGTTAGAATTTCAGGTCATTTGTTCGGGATGGGGTACTCAAATAAAACCCCATTTCCATTTTTCCCATACGCCAAACTGTTAACCCACAGACTTTAAGTAGTTTTCCTTTTGCCAACTTGGAAAGTGCTGTTACACCCAGGACGTTATCCGTTTGGACATGGAGTGCACGTGCACTGTTGTATCAGTGCGACGCCGTAAGATCAAGACTCCGCAAAGTGCTGATCACCATGCAGCTGAGTCGTCACGGCCTTTATGTCGCAGCTTCGAGTAAAACACGGCCTGCATACCAGGGTGAGCTTCAATGTGCAGGTCCTGCGTACTTCTTCCCTTTGACAGGTTAACCGGTAGAATATGCTCTGAAGCACTACCGCTTTCGCAGTTGTCGATTGTATCAATTCTTTGTTTATAAATGAACCGCATGACATCCGTGCACCAGCAACTCGATAGAAGTAAGTCTGCTACACTTCTCATTGTTTTTGGTTCAAATCTGTCACACTAATGATACAAAGAACCAGCTCTATGATTGGTAGTCCGCCACAGTTTGCTCGACACTGGTGAAAGACCGGCTGCCTGTTCTGGGTGACTCCGATGCAGGAGTTGGGCGCGACTCAGCAGGTGGCCCGGTGTCTTCGTACCCCAGAGGCATCGATGAAGTTAATGAGAACGGAGATCACCCACTTCATCTGCACGCTACTCATGAGTTAACTGTCACAAACACATGCGTTCAACTGGAAGCGTGTGATATCATGATACAAACTCATTCAGGCAATGGCCATCGTCATTTGTTCGATTATGTAAACGTGTGATAGCATGACATTCGCGAAGTGCGCTTCACGCGGGTGATCTGCAGAACTGAATGTAGTGTGGACCGTAAGTTGGTCAAGAACAAAACATTTAGTCACGCTTGCAAGCCGGTTTATTGTAGATCGTTTCGACGACGGTAGAAACTGGATAACAAACGATTGGGGAACTCAAGGACTGGGGCGGTATTTCAGTGTGTTGTTACCGTCCACCTGAAAAGCGCTCCTTTATCCACTATCCCTGACGGTATTTGGCAGCACCTCAAAAAACCGGTCAAGAAGGCAGCCATCAGGAGGTCAAGCATCCAGCTCCAGAAATCCGGATTAGTTATACGACAACCTACAGTTATCTTCAGCTTGATAGGAGAAAACAATGAGACGTTTGCTTTATACACGGTGGACGAAAAAACGGTCAAGCCAGAAAGTCGCCCTCTAGAGGGCTCGCCACCACCTCGCTTAGCGGATTCGCGATATCAGTGATAGTCGACAGAATAAACAACGCGTTGTCACAGGGCTATACCGATCGTCGATAACGCGATAAGTTCTTTTATTTGTCTAGGGACATTCTTCGTCTATTCGTCCCATTCAGTAAGGCACTGATTGAAGAAAACTCTGAACCTTCGCGCACTCAACAGTAGGCCGTCAGGAAAATATGGCGCAAACACTCTGGTAGCCTATTAAATTGGTACTTCATCATCAATTAACTGACTGTGAACAGCCTGTCACAACAAAATGTCAAAACTTCACTTGATCTCGCCACGACTTTAGCAGCAGTCCAGAGAGCTATTGGACAGCTGTGAAACGGCGAGGCTTCAGCTAACAATGAGTTACCAGGGGAACTCTTGAAACACGACAACGTAGTTTTGGAGCGTTCTCCATTCCAGCTGGCTCACTCCGTCTGGGAGCATGAAGTAGTCCCTCAAGAGTTCAAGGAGATCATGATGGAATCTTATTCCAAGGCAGTGCCTCGACAAGTAACGGGGTATTAGTCTGCTAAGTTGCGCCGGAAGGGTGCTAGCAATAATTCTGCTGAACCTACCCAATGCGGAAGTTTTGAAGGTCAGTGTTACTGAAGAGCAGCGCAGATTTCGGGCCAGTCACAGTACGATCGACAGATCCAACACAAGTGCCATGAATGCAACCAACCACTGTATGTTCTACTTGTGGATATCGCCAAGGTTTTCGCTCTCGTGAGCCGTGGAGCATTGTGGACAGTGCTGGGCGAGTTTGTAGGTCCAGGTAAGTTCGTCTGTTTCATTTGACTGTTGTATGTGGGCATGAAGGCGAAGGTGAGGAGTACGTATTCTCTACAGATGGCTTGAAACACGTACAGAATTGCAGTGACTTAATCAATCAAGTGATGGAAATGACCAAAAAAATGATAAGACCAAAGAAGACCTGCGACGGCAACGGATAGATGCAAAAGGTAAACCTACAAATACAACGGGAGATGTATCAATAAGAGTGGAATGACTCATTGACAAATCAAAGTCCGTTGAATTGAATAGGCTACCACACGAGAGAAGGACAGCACCAGAGGGTATGTTCGGGTGACGTAGGTTAAATAATTCCACACGTGGCGTGAGATGGCGAACACTGAACGTTGGTTGGTCAGGAGATACGTGGAGCTAAAATATTTCACCATACAATTACTTCACCAGCCAAAACTCCACTCAAAATTAGAACGCAGAAACTGTTTGCTCCCGTTAATTCTTGCTGTCAGCCAAATAGAAAAAAATGATGGTGATGCTTTCAGACAAGTTAATAAGACGGTATATACAAAAGCGTACAAAAATGAATCGCAAAATATGAACGTAAACTATGGATAAGTCAGTTTAAGCAGGCAAAATTGGAGGTTCTATCCCTTGGACTGAAATTTATGATTCTTTTCAAGAGAGTCGACCGATTACAAACGCAACTGCTATTTGAGCATCTGTATGACCGTCACAGGACAACGAAGGATGGTTCCGTGCAAAGTTGGTCGATATTTCGCATCATTTCCTGACTTCACTTGTGCCTCAGCATTGTTGGTTGTCACCTGAAAACAACTGTTTGCCATCTAAAACGACTGAGAAATGAAAAATTTGGTTTCCATCAACTGGACAAAGGTTCCGTTACAGTTATCGTGAACAAGGCTGATTGTGAGTCCAAAATGAAAGATATCCTAGAGAACATACGAAGATTTTACACAAACAATACGGCTGACAACAGCATTTTGATAGGGAAATAGCTCTCAAGAAAGCGTCAAATCTTATTACTACATGGGTACATCTCGGAACTTCAATACAGACAAATGAAGCCAACCGGAACCTGCACATCACAGTTAAGAATTGCTTCAAAAACATGTGTGGTGTCTCATTAAGGCTAGGCCTGTGTATGGACAACCCACCGTACTATAAGCTTGTCAGACGACTTGCAGACATTCCCCGTCCCATCCGTCCAATGTTCATCCCCCATTCTGTGAAAGGTTCTTTCGAAAAGGCAAAACGTTTTGGTGAGTTCACACAAGATGTATTCTATCGATGTTGATTCTTCATTTACAAACGTTCGCCTCCGAGAAGCAATTGATTTTTTGTACGATTTCATTTCCCATCAAGGTTTACCTTCTTGTCTCCAACTTGATTATCTCAAGGAACTTATATCTTTGTGTACAGAGAATATCCGTCTTAATTTTGCAGGGTTATCATATAAGCAAGGTGATGGTTTAGTAATGGGTAGTCCACTGCGTCCAAAACTTGCAGATATATTTTAGCAATGACTGAATTAAAATTCTCTGACGCTGTGGATGACTTCGGTCTCTATGAGTGATATGTAGAAGATATGGCGATTTTTAATACTAATATTCCTTTTGTTTCACTTTCAAACCTTTTTAATTCTGCTCCTCCTAATCTTTCTGTTTCTCATGAAGAGGAAATAAACAACGGCTTATCTTTTCTAGACCTTTCTCTCAGTAGACGACAGGATGAATTACTACAGCGCTCAGTGCACCCTAAGGCCACTTGGAGTGGTCAGTATTTGCAATTTTCTTCCTTTGCACCAATCACTTACAAACGAGGTCTTGTGCAAACCCTGTTTCATAGAACCCGGGAGATCTACAGCGATGACTGCTTGCAAGGAGAGTAGTAGAGACTAAAGAAGGTGCTGCTGGCAAACGGATATCCTCAGAAGTTCATCGATATTCACAGCCAAGAACGATTGATCAGGACTGCCGTGAGTACGGTCCCTAAAAAGCAGGTCTTCTTGAACCCGCCTTTCAAAAGCAATCATATCACAACTGACGTAAGTAAAAAATTACAGTCTGTCCTAACCCGTACATACCCTGTGGCTGAATTGCGGTTGCTGCTCACAACTAGGAGTGTCGCCCAGCTTATTCATAGTCGTAACCTACCGAACTGTCCTGTCTCACATGTAATCTATCAGTTCACTTGCAGCTGCGGTGACGTCTATATCGACAGAACAGATAGGTGCCCATGACAAAGAATGGTTGAACATATGTCTAAGTGGTTGGTACGCGCCATAACGCAACAGACAATGGCAACAAAGTGACTGAGACGAAATCCGACCTCATCCATTGCATAACAAATCATGGAAACAGATCACGTTGTTGACCCCACCAACTCGTTTCAAGTGTTGTTGCGTAATCGGAACCCGAGATTGCCTGCCTTCTTCGAGGCAATGTTAATCAGCATTCGTCATCGGGCTCTGTGTGTGCACAAACTGTTGAATTACGTAGTTTGTCTGTCCTAGAACCGATGGCAGTGAATGGCCTTGTTGCTACTAGCATGTCTTATATATTCAAATGTTTCACGTTCGTGACTTAAAAGATTAAACGAAGTGTTATACGTCTTCCATCGTTATTAATGGAGGTTTGCCGATAACAGTGTAGATGGCTTTGGACGCGGATGAGGTGATCAGAAAAGTCTGTACGTTGTAATTAAAAACAAGTATTACGTGTGGGATTTTCTAATTCAGAGACTATAGTATATCTCACGAAAATTCCCATTTAATCATAGAAGAGTAGACGTGACGAACAATTGTTTCCGATAATTCATCATCAGATCAATACAATTATATAGATTCTGCAAAATCAGAAACAGAATGTACACAAGACAAAGAAGTTTAACAGAATGTAATTGGATCAAGCAGAACGTTACAAAATATCCAGGCCTCTATAGGTCAGTCATTCAGAGAGCAAATCACCAGTGTTAACGATGGGTGGTTTGGAGTTCCACCTGCCATTACATCACAAAGTTATCTGTTGTAGTTTTGGTGGGCTTGCGGACTGATGGTATGACCTTAGGCCACGGCTACTGCAGGGCTTGCACGAAATTTTTGTGTGAACACAAAATCAGTTTGCGTAATCGAATGGCGATCGATTCAGAAGTAGCCAACATCCGTTGTCTGACCAGTTTGGGGCAGTTTATCGGGACTTTGTAGACAACACGAAACGCCTGAGTGTGGTCAACCCGTTAATCAGTA
>JTDE01001673.1:119145-130229 GCA_014338405.1 Paragonimus skrjabini miyazakii | reverse complement strand
CAACCACGATGAAGACAGTTTTGTAATGAGCCCTGTTAAACATCGTAAGCAGCATTTGTGTGCGTTCCACACCATTCACAGCGCAAAAAGAGATATCCGCATACCTTAGCTGATAGCTCGTTTGATTTACAACTTAATCCAGCCAGTCATTTCTGAGTGCGTTCTTGAAGATATCAACAAGCCTTAAGCATAACGATCCCGCCAACCTGTCAATACCGTTTACCGTTGAACTGAAGTTAGCTATTTTCTGTGCAGAACTAAGGAAATTCTTTAAGATCATTTACAAACAGTTCAACGTTAACCTGGAGCTGCTAGAGGTAAACATAATAGAAATAATAGTTTAGGTCGGCGAAACGCCGGTATATGAGGACAATATATCAAGAAGAGACTAAAGAGCAGATATCTTTTCACACCGTGGCCTTGACATGCAGCTCCAATGGGTCATTAAAACAAGGCGAGTTCAGAAAAAGGTCTGAAGTGTTCATTAACTGTTGATCAACCCCAAACGGGATCATTTATGTTACCAGATGAACTTAGCGAAGAGTATCTGCAAGAAGAAAATGATAGAAATGAAAGTAACTAATTTGTGAGAGATTTTTCGGTAGTTCTACTAAGAGCTGCATGAAAAAGATGCTGATGCAAGCCCTAGTAAAAACTTTTGCCACGGCAAAAGTTTATTGGGCTTTGTTATTTAAAATGGACGTAACGACGGAATTGATGTCGCGCCAAATACCTGGTGACATCAGCATGGCCTATTACGATGCAAATTTTCGTGTCACATTTCAGTCAAGAAAGGTGGTGCCATTACATACGAAAGATCAGTTGCGTGATAATGCTGCTTCACTTTTTATCTATTTATTCGACTTTTCCTATTGTTCTGCATACGTATGTCACACAACAGTAGCTTATCTGAGTTAATCTTTGAACATTGCTCTGTCTGGATTCGTACTGAGACAACAAACCATCAGTTCATCAATGCTGGTCCGGTGATCGACACACAGACACGAAGAGAGCATCTCGTACCGTCTACTGGGTCTCGGTCACCTTGCCGCGTCTTGTTGATAGCCCAGGCCATCGTATTCCAAATACGGTACCTGGATTCTTGTGTTCAGAAGCAGTTCGTTCAAACCTTGGAGCTTCCTTGGCCAAACTGAGAAAACAATTTGTCCCAGAACTCCTACCTCAACTCGATTAGTAATAACTACCGAAGACCTACTGAGACTGTGTTCCTAACCAGAACAAAGTAGTGTTCAGATATCCAGTAACCAAGACCACATTTTTCCTAGGTAGTTTTCTAACCATTAAGTAAGTTTATATAATTGTACCGGTCAAAGAGAAGGATTTGTCAAAGATAGCCTGATCGCTGAAAAATTTGTTTTGCATTATTTTAATAATTATATTACGAACTGCAACAACAGATTATTAATAGAGGGTTGAAGTAAAACCGTATAAGCATACTGTTACTCAAAACGCCATCTGGTCTGAATCTAAGAATAACCGTTAACACCAATAATTTTTTAAATGATGGTCTTACTAGCATTCATATTTGCAATCTATGGGATTGCACGGAACGATAACGTCGTACAGTTATAGAATAGCTTGAGATACGCACCCAGAAACCGACAGCCCACGACGGATTTTTTAACTGTGTGGACTCGTCACGTAGAAGCAGCCTGAACTGTATTCTCATCAGCAGCCCCTCGTATTATGGACCAAGGCTCACAACTATTCGGTCGCAGGCCTCAAAGGTGACGACCGCGACCTGAGGTTTATATGTGATCAGTGTGCAACCTAATCAAATCATATCAGTGTAGATAGACGCAATCCACTTCGTTTTTCCAGTCTACAAAAGGTACGACCAGAAAAACTCGAACTGATTACCATAGTGTATCCTGAGGCTCACCTTGTAATCGACAGTCGGACGCTGGCCTTGGCTTTACTTAGATCAGTCAGATAGGGTTGGTCGGGACTTGTGACACAGTAATTGAGAGATAAGGCCCATAACATGAAACATTGCATGGTTCTATCCCCTTTCAGATTATATTTACTTGGTGGACGCAAGTGCGGACGAAACCGGTTTTGTAGTGTCAATTTGAGAAGGCATTAGGAACCAGTTTAATCATGACTTCGAGCCCTTCTGGCAGTAGCCAGACCAAACTGATAATGTTGACTTGATTGCACCCAACCACACCAAGTGGTACATGGTAATCTCACAATTTTATTTCATGAGTTTGTATTAGTTGAACACCACTCACAAAATCTCGCTGTTTCCGTAGTTTCGCGGACTTTTCAGTCAGCCTTTTCCGGCAGAATGCACTAGAATCGGGTTTCGTCCTTGTTATAACACATGTCTTTTATTGTCGGGATTTGAACTGCGACCACTCTTTCAGGAAGTCTCCGTGTTGGCTACTGCGCCAATGATCTTACGTTGTGCACGACTAGTTATTTTCGCCTGGTCGTCCAAATGAGGTAGTGATAACCGCCTATTTGAAAATGTCCTTATTCATTCCAGACTACTGACAAGTAGTGAAATTATACATAAACGAAATGATGTTCTATAATTAATTTTACGAGCCAAACGGAGTGTTTTTGTAGCAGTCCTAGGCTTGTGATGCGATTATCCTTCACCTGTCATATGACATACCTCAGTTTAAAAGATCTTACAAGGCATACTGACAAGCCAGGCAACGTGCTCTTGCATATACACATGCACAGGTGCATATCAGTTTCCGAGGTAATCTTGTACTGACGAGCAAGCTTTGCCACACCATGGAAGGAGGCATCTACTTGTTAATAGGAACAGCTTTCGCGAACCAGACAGTCTTTTAGTGTATGACGACTTCCAGAACCAACTCTGTATTTTTGTGACACCTTTTCATAAGCAATATGCATCGTGCTATTTAAGCTTTCGGATGGATCGAAATTTCCGGCTTTAATTGTTCTTTCAAGCTGATGGCAAAAAAAAGATTGTATGAAAGTTAATCGGACAGCTCTGCTCGTCATAAGTGGCGTTTGACGTTTACACCAGCCACTTCTCGGAAAAATTAATTACTTTTGCAGATCGTATGCTCATAATTTCACAACTGGACAAAATGATGGTAGCACAACAAACGGCCACATCACAGATGAACCGGTGGTCCATCAACTTATCTGCACAGATTAACAATCCGGTGCACCGATGGTATGTAAAATGATGCTTTTGATGTTTTGACAAGGTTGTCACAATCGAGAGCTGCTTTAATTGCTTTCATTACACAATGATCGTTAGATTACAATGAATAATCTGTGGACATACACATAAGGAGACCAATAAAAATATTTAGATACCGGTTTGCTAATTACAATACGTTGTATATAGTGTCGATAAAATAAATAATATCAGAAGAATATGCAACAAAATTGTAATGCAAATGACGAACAAATGCACTTTCAGCAAGGATTCGAACAAAATACCGGGATGTAATCCATGGATGTGCTGATGGAGCGTTGGATGGGGTCCTATAGATGTCGACGTAGTGATCTATAGGATGGAAAATCTGTGTAATCCACGGAGAACTGTAGCTGTGTTTTTGTTCACCGGCCCGCGAGACCCAGATGGGTTCACATGTGTGGGCGGTTTCGTTGTCTTGTCGGCTCCGGCTAGGACACTGTGATGAATCACGTGTCGTAGGCTAATTTTCGAGATGAGGTTGGCTGTGTGGTTCTGTGTTAGCATGGGTGTGTGTGTGCATGTGACCGACTGCAGTGGTGTTGACAAACCATGTGTTGACGGCTGCGCCAATGACTTCAAATTGGGCGAGAGCAAATTATTATATGTGGACGCTCAACCACTTTCGAGTCTAGTGCTTCTTTTCGAAAGGGGCCGACTAGAAAGTCTATGGGAATGCGACAGCTGCGATCACTTGTGGGTAATGTTCAATTAATAGGAAAACCAAAATCCCTTACTGCTCATCGGTAAACTATTAGTTCGAAACTACCGCGGATGCATGCGCGTAAAGGTCACTCAGCAGTAAATGTGCAGGCGTAACATTCTGGTCACATGCCACAGGGAGCCAATCCAAGCATATGACCTTGGCTATACCACAGTGTGATGCTACTGTTAATTCGCCTGTTATTTGATTCAAAGAGCATGTGTAATAGGCCCTACACAACTACAGTTGCTTGCTGATAACACATTTCACAAAACTCATTCTGACCTGATTAAAACGGAATCTTAGTCACCTTTTGTTAACGTAAGATAGTCTACGTTATACAGTGGAATTTTGTCAGCAGCAAAATAATTTACGCGCTTGCCAAACATCGTCATTTCGCTTCTATTAATATATTGCTGCATCTCTGAATGTGATAAGAGACACTTTAGAAACGAATTGATTTCGACTAGTTTAGTTCAGCTGAATGGTAAATGAGTTGCTTTTCCAAGCTGTTACGCCTGGTTTTCCTATGAACTGAAATCAACCAGTCATTTTTCATTGGTCTGTAAACGTACGAACATCTACCACGGCCCCAGGCAGGGTTGATAGAGATAGCCGGTGGTTACTGAAATCAAGCCGTGGGAAATTTTAATGGTTCATTCCATCATAGGTGTTTAGTTCAATTGCGATTATGTTCACATTCGTCTTACAGCAACAGCAATAGTACAGTGTTTAAATTACATACAAACCTCGTACCATTTAGACTTCCCGAAGCAAAGGTTCCTATCAGTAGCTGTGCATCTAACAGTGCTGAGGGATCAGACTTCATCACTACAAACCAAACCCAGTAAATCAAAAATCACTTCACCCTCCCGCTTTGTGACGTCTGATTGAAGTAACCGTGTAGGCTGGAAAGCATTCTACGTAGGCGGCCTGCGACTCATTTGGGCATGCTTATGTATAGTGTCACATTCGCTTATCGGAACTTCAACAACGAAACGACGGACCATGCGAAACTCATATTTGGTTGCAGTTGTGTAGCCTGAATGAACTTGCTATACAAAGGGTTCCAATCATAGGTTCCCAATGAACAGAAAGAGTGAAAGTACTTGTTCAAAGAGCATGCCACTCTTTAATTGGACCTAGACTTGTATGTTTATCCACAAAGTGTGTGTCAACCTGCTGTTGTCACAAGTCTGAACGACCAGCTTGCATCGATCAAATGGAGGGCGGCAAAATTGCACTACTCCGTCTGACCTATGTGTGTCCAAAGTCATGTATTGCGAAAACGTGAGAGGAGTTAATGGTCTCACACTCTGAATCACACAACATATTCATCTCAGTTGACGACGTCTCTCACTGTACAGCTGCATCGTTTCACTAATCAACATCACTCTGTCGATCGTTTGTATCCGTGCAGACCCGGCGAATGAGAAAATGGGTATGTTCACCATCGGAGCATTCTGACACATACTCACGTCGACTGGATTGTATATTCAGCGATCGATATGCGTCTGATTGAATGTTTCTTGTTACTGAGATACTTAACTACCGATGATACTCTTCCCACCACCTCGAGGTGTGGTGGCTTCTGATATATCTAATACACGTGTAGCTGATTTGCAGTCAACCTACGCAAAAGTTTTATCACCTGAGTAGCTTCAGGTGCATGAGATTACGTGAACTACTTCAGTATTTTTGTTGCTCCACCTACCAGTGAAGTTGCGGAACATAATAACACCGCCAAGTTGTTTCTACACAGAAACGTTAAGGTCTATTGAAAACTCTATAAATAGCGGGGGAATTCTCATGCCGAAGAATTTCGCAGTTGATCTGAGTACAAGATGAGTTGCATTCAGCATAAAAGGCCACGTGGGCAGTAGATTTTGATAACCGTATGGCGCAGTTTTTTCTCGGCAGAAACTGTACTATCATATGATTCACCCATACAGAGGCGTCATTTAAGTGGAAGAATCGGTCTAGAGTAAATTTTTCATGCTTACCTAGTAACCTGGAGATTGAATGGACCAAACGTATGAGTGCTTGTAAAAGTTTCGGAATAAGAGAACTGGTTAGCTAAATGAAAGTGAACGACAACTTGAAGGTGGTGAATTATTTGTGGTAGCAGATACGTTTTCATCTTCTCACTGCGAAGAATGAAGTCGGTCAGTATCTGTTAGGTTTCGAACTGAGAATAGAGATAACACTCATATTTCAACAACAGTCTCTTAGATTGCCCCATCTGGCGTACCTCAAGGAAGATTTGTCATTTGCAGGGCTAAACAACCAATATAGTATTATGGGAATTGCATCTTGGCCTGATTCCTTGAAATTGTGGGACGCTCCGATTCATACGACAGTTTGGTTTGCAATGAAACCAACAGAGTTAGCGAGGATCACCGAAAGAAGAGAGCGTTTACTATCATTTTACAGTACTTGGTTTAGTGTGCCGAGTAGACATGCGGCGAATGATGTTAATTAACCTTTACGGAATTTTTCAAACACTAACCGCTGGTCCCGATTGAAGAGAGGTAACAGATATTTGAATAAGCGTTTATAACAAGCATTTGTCAGCCCCGCCCACTCGTCAAAGTTTAGGCAATTAGGCAGTGAGAATGCTCATTCCTTATTGTGTTCATCACGAATGATTCAGGACCAGTTCCGCTGTACATTTTATCCTTTGGTCAAAAAATTGACTGGCTTAAACGTTTGGGGTCTGTTAGTAGGTGGCTTAGTTTATATATCCAAATGAAACAATTCGGAGAATGCTGACTATCTAGTACTCAAACTTACTCGTTTTTAGTTTAGGTAACTTCAGACTAACCGCTATCATTTGTAACAATCGTTCAGAACTCGTCTCAATTCGCTAACTGAACATAACTAGTGATCGTTAAGAGCATTCCATCCCTCAGAGTTTATTCTAAGTTGAATTGTCAGTCAACCTTACACTGAGTTTATAGGATGTTTATAAATGCCTTATCTTCCCAGAATTGATTTTGCTCTATTCCCAACCGTCCTACGGCTCGTATTTGTTTCTTCTAGGTCGGCTGTAGCCCTGACTTGATTCTTATCTTCATTTGCTCGGGCATGGCAGATGAGGCTTCAAGATCACAGTAAAATCAAACGTTCAATAGTTGATTTCTTTGTATGATTTATAATTGCCACTGAGGAATCCCAATTCTCTACTGATATTGCCTCTAATTGTGTGCACCTAAGCGATCGCTGTGTGAACATTCTTATTTCGCGGGGAACCTCCCAAAGACCACCGGTGGAGCTTGGCTAACACGCTAGATTCTCAGAAGTCAAGCTTCGCACATACCGCATGACAACAGGTGACTGTTGTATCAAACAAGGATCTACTTGTTGGCCGCATTCAGTTTGTATATGCACATGCGCTTTACTCCAACGATATCGATGTTCTGTGTTGAAATGATCTTACTTGTGAACTGTGTTCTTTGGTTTCCATACCGAATTTACGTGGTCTTGTGAGGATGGGTATCCAGTGACAACGACTCAATGAGATCAGGACAATGGCGCGCTTTTTATTCTTATACGAGTGGAAACTCAATGTAAGTTTTTCCGTTGTGGCTTGAAAATTCGACTGAATAGAGACTAATTCACCTACCATTTCCATTGATGAAAAATGCCAAGTGTGAACGTGCATATATATTCAGATTAATTCAGTCGAGAGCATGCACATGCGTGTTCACAAGTGTGCGTTGTTATTGATTGGTCCTGGTGGTCCATTGTGTATGTCAACATTGTGTGTACAATGGTGCAGCGTTTGATGCTGGTTTGTACATGCATACAAAGTGAATCATTTTAATGGCTATGTGATCTGACACTCAAGATTCGTTGACTAGAATACATATGATATAACCATTGATTTTGTGCTTCATAAATGACGGAGGGCGTCATTGGATTAAATTGTACTCAAACAGTTATCTTTAAGTATGCGTCCAATGTGCGATATATCGCCGTGACCTCGACTACAAGAACCTCCATATGTACTACTGTCGTAATTTATGATGATCCACACGGTCAAAACCTTGGTAAGTTGACATATTGGTAGAATGAATAGTTTGAAGATGAAGTTATTTTTTGAATTTTCCGGGAGAATAAATCACACTATTCACACACATGGTCATGTAGACTATTGTGACGTTTTGTTTAAATTGACAGACACATTTAGATTTTGGTAAAAACCAATGTTTATGTTGGTTTAGACTGGAGTTCAGATAGCGAGCCACCCGGAGCGAAAGACCGCTTTGGATGAAAAGCAAATAACATGCAAATAGATAATTAATAAACTTTCATTTTTATTCATACTGGAACAGTCTAACGTCTATTTAACACACAACTGGTGAAACATTTCAAACTTTAGTCAAAAACTTACGTCTAGGTACGTCTACAAGTATTATTATGAGAAACTGAGACAGACATGGTCTTAGACAGTGCTTTGTCAAGTAAAATTATATTTGTCGAGCAGTTTATATATACTGTCATCAGGTGTGGTATAGCAACAAAAGGTTTTGGGACACAGACCTACAATTACAGCGTAGCTAGTTCATTACTTCCAAACGGTGTCAAATATGTAAATTAGACGGACAGCTCGGAAAGCAACCAAATAACAACATAATTTACACCGTGAGTTACTACTATTCTTAACTGTTGAATGGAAGGATACCATTTGCAACAACTTGAAGTCGGTTTGATAGAGCCAGGTTTCACTTTGCTGAAATGGACCTTCGAGTTGGTTTAATGCACTACGTTAGCCACTGCACGAACAATCGCAATAAGATTTTCTGCTAGTGCAAACAGTCAGCACAACTATTATACTTAAATCTTATTTCGCTGACGTGATTCATGACTGTTGGTAACTGGTCTGGCCTTGATTCCATCAGGACCACAGCAATCTGCAAACGTAACTCGCTTTTTGTATTTCAATTAAGCTTTTCTGTTACCTTGGCTTCGTGGTCAGGCTTGTGCGCTGTTTTGATCTGGCCGACTTTGCTGATTAGGACGTTGGTCCTTGCTGGTTCAACCACGTCAGATTGACCAGATAAAAAGCAGATACTAGCATTGGCCAGCAGAACACAAATGCTTCACTGACACACTAACTACTCCTATTCCTTAGGATTTACACTGGATATGTGGTTTGCGATTGGAACCAAAGATGGTTCAGTGTAATCCATTTGTGGTGATGATTAAGTTCAGTTTTCCTTTCGCTTCGCTCACTGCGATTTGCTAATCCAAACCGTGGATAAACAAGTGTCCGTAGAGATACTTCCACGAAGCCAACAATGAAGAAAAATACGCGTTAACTATTCGCGATAATTTTTACGGAAGAACGTTCTTGAGAGTTTGTTTCAATTAGCCTGATAACCATTTCGCTCTCGGTGAATTTAACTCACTGAATCTGAATATGAGAGGCGTGACTGAATTGGGGATTTCTGGTTTGTCTTATAAGCGCCGCATGATGCAATCAATTGATGGGAATTAATCCAACCGTGTTGTTATACTTACTTTGTGTCTAAGAAGCCCTTCAATGCAATTTAGTCTGTGGCTGTTGTCCAAGTAAGTTTCGTTGTCTTCAGCTTATTGTTCGGTTCATTTTTTTTCTTTTGAGAGAGTTTCCAATTCTATTTCTAAGTGGTCTGACCGCAACTGCTGCATCTGCACCTTTGTCTGAACTTACCAGTGAATATCTTCAAGTTTACGAGGAGTTATCGGATCTCAGTGAAGTTTGCTGAACATCTCACTCTTATCAATCCAATATGATACCTACTACAGTCTACAGTTAAATCTGACTTGAAATGAACTATGGCATTATTTGCAAGTTACGCCATTAGTTTTGACTGAAACTCTGTTTGAGCTGTCTATGACTATAATGTTTGTTTGTGATGTTCATCCTCAAACGGACAAACCATAAGTGATGCTGTTCTCGTTTACATTCATTAGATAGGCAAACAAAATTAGCACATCGGAGTTGAAGGTGTACAGTTCGATGTTTGTTCAACCCATGTTTAGCTGTTGTGTATGACTACTGACAAACTCGAATCCACTGTGTTTAGGTGAAGGTGAACACTACGGAACAGGTTATAGTTACCGCTTCTTGCCAGTGTGGCTGCAACTCGTACAAACCACCAGACACAGTAGACAGTTGCAGCCATCAGTAATGACGGAGTACAGATGGTTTATAGTAATATTACCGTCACATTCGCCGTTCATAGGACTGGCTGCCTGGAGAAACAAGATTGTGACTTACAGTACGGAGGTTTTGCGTCTAAACATCATCCAAACTATCCATATTCAGTGACTACTGAGTGCGGGTGTTAGTATGAGGGTAAGCAACAAAAACTTCTGTATGAAATACGGAGTTTTAATTTACATAAAACTGAGTACCATTACTTCAAAAGCTTTTGACGGTCCTATTTCTAATAATAACGGAAATTTGCGGGACACCCGGTGATATATAAAAATTAAATCTGTTTAGAAGCCTACTGGATGGCTGTCATAAAAAGACTGGACCTTGACGCACCTTCCGCATCTTAACGACCTATTGGACTAAACTGGGCGGTGTGGCGACCACACCGGCAGTCACTTATGCCAAGCAGGCCAGTAGGTAGACTGACAGGTAGGTAGTCTGTTAAACCACAGTCTGCTGATCATCCAGGTTGGGGGATGGAAAAAGGTTGGCATCATTTTCCAAAAAGGTTCCGCTACTGGTACATTATCACCGCCCGCTGCCATGCGGTACAGCCTTTTGAACCAAATGCTTCGGTTGAAAACCCTAAACGTTCCCTTGTCTGGGTCAGGGTGTCCTGGCAGTATCTGAGCCCACAGAATATCATGAATAATCACAACGATGTTTTTCCCCACAGTGCATCGGTCGTCTCGCAGTATAAAGCGGGTTGCCCTATCTACTACATACAACAGGGTGGATAGCCAAAAACATGTTATTGCAGACCCCCCATTGTTCTATCAGATTTAGCTATCAGGCCCCTCCCGATACTTATCTCTGATGATCACTCAGATGTAGATAATCATAGTGTTGTATGACAGGCAGTTTCGTTGTGAGTAGTATACTACTCACAAGTAGTATGTTACCCACAGGCAACGTTCAGGAACAAAAGGGCAAGCTGCGAATGCCAGGAAGACGGAGGACAAGGA
>JTDE01001673.1:106709-119010 GCA_014338405.1 Paragonimus skrjabini miyazakii | reverse complement strand
TTTGTGGTTTGATTTTTGACATGACCTATACGGGCGTTTGTGCAATAAACGAATTCTCAGGCCAAGCGTCTTTCGTGGTCACAACAATAGTAACACTGTGTCGGTAAGTCCCATCTGCTGTAATTCAGCTTCAAGCCTTCTTCCTCTCTTTCTTGGACTTATAAAGCGAATTAGTATAGGTGCTTTCAACGTTCGCACTCCAATACGGATAGGTCAGTAGCCCGCTCTTGCACGAACGCTAGACTCGTTAACTGTCGACATCTGTTGTGTTCCAGAGAATCCATAGAGAATCCATAGAATCTAGGACAGTAGTCAACATATGAAATTAACAGCACACTCCTTGTATACCCGATTCTGATTATACAATTCGGATGACTCGACGACCGCCGCTGCCGGTCAGGCTGGAGTAGGTATAGTCCTCAGCACAACGGCCGCTTGGCGAGTTCTGTAAAGGCAAACAATAGGCGCATAACATTTAGGAATCATTTCGTTTTGTCTGATTATGCTCCAACCGACCGTAGTAAAGCCGACGTCAGGGACGGCTTTCTGTCAAATTTGGTCGCTCTCTTTCGGTCTAAACATGGTCTTGACGTAGTCGTTCTAGCTGGAGATATGAATATCCAGGTCGGTTGGTGAAAACGAATTTCGTTTAGGCGGCAGGTGTGGGATGGTGTCACGTCGCTCACATGATGGTGAGCTATGTCTGCAGCTATGCGTTGAACAGAAGCTAGATCTAGCCAGTACTAATTTTAGGCATCGTGCATGTAACTGTTTTAATTGGCGTTCTCCCCCGAATCAAGTCTCGTCTCAGATAGACCACATAACTGTTATAGGTGGCGGGGTTCCATTCAGGACTGTCGGTCTTATTGGAGCACCTATTTGGATTCGGATTATACGTTGGTAAGTTGTCTTTTCGTTATTAATTTTGATGGGCAACGATCTCACCGACAGCAATGACTAGCTGTTGAGAAACTGGCTATAATATCGGCAGACTCTTCAAGCTTATCCGTGCCACTGATCCAATGCGAACGTCTGTCAGTGAGTCTATGTGCAAAACAGATGACACATTCATCTGTAGTAACTCCGGAAGGTTAGAGCGAAGGGCGGAACAATTTGAGAGTCAATGCAACTAGCCTTCTGCTTCTACTGTGTTGCCGTTGCAAACTTGTAATGTAACACCCTGGTTGGTGGATATAGCACCACTCACTGAGGCTGAGGTCCTCAGTTGCATTCCCATATTCAAGATAGGAGTCTTGGGCTCTTGCGAAAACCATTACAATGGTTCTGGCGTCCGTTATACTTCGTCGGCTCGTTGCATTAGGAAAGGACGGGCAGGGTTTCGCCCCGAGCGGAAATGTGTAGGTTACATTTTTACTCTTCACCAAGTTCTGCAACAGCGTCATGTGTACCGTCGGCCAACAATGGTCGTATTTCTCGACTATAAGGGTACGTTCGATCCGGTTGATTGATCTACACTTTTGGAGTAACTTATAAGCAAAGGTGTACCGACCAAGTATGTGAACATAATGTCGGCGATTTATTCCCATACTTAAGCTCAGGTTAGAGTTTGTGGTGGATTATCTGACAGTTTCAGCACCATGAGCGGCGTACGTCAACGCTGTCTATTTACACCATTTTTTTAAAACTTTATCATAGACGAATTAGCGGTACATGCGAGGTACCGGCGTGGTTCCCCAATCTGGTAAACGGCTGGTTTATCCTTATGCTTGCTGTTTGACACTTTCCAAGCAGTACAAACAACGTTGAACATTATTTCGCGTTCTGCTAAGTACTTGGAAGTGCGTTTTGCAGCCTCAAAGTGCAAAATGTTTCTGCAAGATTGTTGTGATTACGTAGATCTGATGTTAGTTAATGAAGTCATGGAGGTTGATGGCCAGTTTATGTATTCGGGAAGCTGCATTAACGGCGGTGGCGTATGTGTAGAGAATGAAACGGAAGCACGTATCTCTAAGGTTTGGGCGGTGTTAGCTAATTTGGAACACCTCTGGTGACAGATATCTATCTCTGATGCTTAATGGTAGCGTGTATGAGGCGAGAGTGGTGACTGTATTACGGTATGACAACGAAACAGGATAGAAGGCGTAAACCGTCTTCAGGTATTTGACCGACGATTTTTGCGTTCGATTGCTCCTTTCGGGTGGCACCAACGGGTAAACAAGGAGGAGGTTAGGAGGTGGGTATTTGCTATTGATTATCACACGAGTACTTTTGCTCACTCCTTACATTTGCACAGATTTAGATGGTTAGGCCATGTACTACGGATGCCAGCTAGTCGTTTGCCACAACGAGCACTGTTTGCCAACGCTGCGGCCGACTGTCGTGAAGTGCGAGATGGACAGATGATGACCAAGCGTAGAGAAATGAAATCGTCCTAGAAAGGGTTGGCCACTGTAAATCGGGTTCGTCTCCCGGGCTGGGGTCCTCGCGACTCACAGAGTCGGTAGCTGGAGACGTTAGGTGAGATGGTAGCTAATCGCGCTCAATGTCGTGAATGTTGTTGTTTGACCGAGTTATCTGTGAAGTGAGTGTACTTGATTATGAGGGGCAGTGAAGGTCGTAACTAAGCTTGCTGATGACGCTTTACTCTCACTTACAGCTTGGTTGTGTGTTTGCAAGTTGTAGGCACCTCGATTACGACTTTTTGAATATAGACGAAGTTATTTTTATTAGGTAGGTCGCTTCACGTCCCGTTCTCTTACTCTCTCTACCTATACAGCATTTGTTTTTTTCATGGTTTGTGGTAGTTTAGCACCAATGTGGATCACTGGTGTATTGCTGTCTATGATGCTCATGATGATGAACTGAATGGACACGAGGTATTAGAATTAACTGATTGTGGGTCGTTGTAAAAATGTCAGGCAGAATTTACTACTCTTTTTTCCTAACAATCCTATGAAATTTGTTGAACTGCTGTACAAGTTTCATTCTATTGGTTACTTTGTTCCAATCACAGCGAGAAATTAAGTGGTTGATCAGGCATGGTGGCAACAACCTGTTGGTGGTTGAATTTTTCGCCACTTGGTCTCCTCCGTGCAAACAAATTTACCCAACATTCGCAGCCATGAGTGAGAAGATGACTGACGTGGTGTTCGCAAAGGTAGACGTGGATGAAAATCGAGTGAGTAACATGGCAACAAAGCTTTTGTCATGTACACAGTGTCAACCATCCAATAACCTTTTACTGTCCACCATAAGAGCTGTTCAAAAAGGATGTTGACTAAAGATATTCGGTTCTACCTGGCTTAGTATTAAGTTGAAGATGAATGATGGTTTTGGTTAGCTTGTAACGGTTCAGTATCCTGCGCCAAACCAGATGGCTGAATTCTAGCCATCCATTCGCCCCACATCTGGTCAGGAGAACATATGTTGTGTTGGTGGCATCCGAAACGGATTAGCCTGTCACAGTGACCGAAGCCAAAGGAGGCCTGCTCTTTGAACCATCACCCCAAGTGGCTTGCGCTGCACCACTTGCAGTTTCACTCACACTTCACGTATCCGGCTAGAACCCGAAGAAATACGACCAGTAGGTGTGTGAGTGGGTGCTTTATGTCCAGCTGGCCAATGCTGGTTAGATGGTTAGCCGGTTCGGACGGACGTCCGAACCGTATCCCTCTAGGTAGTCCGGTTCAACGCCAAGTCTTCCCAACATCTAAAACGAATTTTACAACGTGAAATAATTATTTGCACAGCATCCTGGTATCTCCTCTTTTAACTATCAGGATTTCGCTCACCTGATCTCAGTTGTCCATACAGCACCTCCTTCGGAATATGATCATCGCCCTTCCGACGGACATGACCCAGCCAACGAATCTGATTCAACATAAGCAAAGCTTGCATCCCGTTCATGTCCGCTTGCCGCAGTACTTCATTGTTCGGAACCATGTCCGACCACCGAGTACCCAAGATGCGTCTTAGACATTGCAAATGAAAGCGGCTCAGATAGCGCACGTTCCGCTGATACAATGTCCACGTTTCAGTGACGTACAGCAATATAGACAGCACCATTGAGCAGTAGACAAACATCTTATTGCTCGGCTTCAGGCTGTGGTTCTTCCAAACACGTCTCTCAAGACGTCCGAAAGCAGTACTAGCTTTTGTTACACAAGCTCTCAACTCGCAGTCCACGGACAGATCGGTGGACAAATAGTTAACCAAGTAGCAAAAATTCGCACAGTAATCGACGGCGTCTCCATTGATGCGAATTTGGGGTGAAGATGTACAGACAGCACTTCCGCGCGGAGAAGGCTGAAAGAAAGAAAATGTCCTACTTGTGTTTATATCCAGTCCAAACTTGGATGCCGCGGTCGCGAAAGCCGTGGCTAGTTGCTGTAGTTCCTCCTCGCTATGTGCAAACAGCGCGCTGTCATCTGCGAACAAAATCATACGCATCATTGAAGTATATACCCGGGTTAGGGCGCGAAACGTCGGACATTCGGCAAGCGCTCATCCGTCCGGTACTTTAACTCAACGCCGTCCTCTCCAGATTTCTGGGAAGCAACTGTTACCAAGGCAGTCAAATATAAACTAAATAGAGCTGGGGCTAGCACACAACATTGCTTCATGCCAGTGACAATGTTAAAATCATCAGAGGTAGATCCACATGACCGCATTCTCAACCTCATACTCACAAGCAACAATATAATCAGATTGACGAACTTACTAGGACATCCAAACTCAGCAAGCACCGTCCACAACGCCTTGTGGTTCACGAAACCGAAGGCTTCAATGAAGTCGACGAATAGGGCATACAGGGGCTGGTTGCATTCCTGGCACTCCTCCTGAAACTCTCGTGCATCGAATACCAGGCCGATGGTACCACGACTCGCCCAGACACCACACTGCTCCTCAGAAACATTGGTCTCCAAGACTTTCATATTCAGCCAATTCAGGAAGATTCTGGCGAGCACTTGTCTACGCAGTTCATACGATGGACGCCCCGATAGTTGTCGGGGCATTGCTTGATATCATTACCTTTAAACAAAGATACTATGACAACATCCTTGAAATCTTGTGGCATCACCTCATGCTCCCAGATGGAGTGAACTAGCTGGAGCAGTGCACATCCCATCGCCGGCCCGCCATTTTTCAGGATTTCCCTGGCAATCCATCTTCGCCTGTAGCCTCCTCAATACGAAGTTGACCAATCGCTCTCTGCAAGTCTAGTAAATCAGGAGCGAGTGCAAGTGAGGGCCTAATCGCCTTTTGCAGCAGGCTGTTCACGGTCACCCAATCAATGATAGTAGGACGGTTTACTAGACTATAAAAGCGTTTGCGCCAGACCTTCATGGTGTCCTCTGGCTGGGCGCACCAACAGCAGGTGTCCACGTCTAATAGTGCTTCAGTAGACTGGATCGATGGACCGAAGTTCGTTTTGAGCGAATCGTAGAACTCCTTATGTTGTCGACGATCTGCAAAGCCCTGCATCCGCTCACCCCGCTTCATCCACCAGTTGTCCTTGATTCCGTAAACACGCTCGGTCAGTTGATGGCGGATACTTCGGAACGTCGCCTTCTTCGCTCCATTGTCCGAGGCCACTGTGCAGGCAGCAAAGGCGGTATCCTTCTCTCGTACCAGTTCGGCGATAACCGCGTTGTTGTCGTCAAACCAGTCCGGACGTTTCTGGCGTTCGATACCAGTCGTCTCGGTGGCTGCTGTCGTGAGCAGTTCCTTGATAAACTGCCACATACCCTCAGGGGTAGTGGATACAGGAACGTCGTGCAGATGAGCGGCAACTGCACATTAAAAGGCAGTCTTCATCTCGCAGTTCTCCAGTCGTTTGATATCCGACTTCTGCCGTTGTCCGGAAGATCTACAATAGACAGACTTGCGTACATGGATAAATAATTTAGTCCTGACCAGTCTATGATCGGTGTTGCATTCAGCGCCACGCATCATTCGTGTGATATGCACTTCACAAATGTCGCGCTGTCGCACAATCACGTAATCAAGCAAGTGGTGATGGCTGCTTCGTGGATGGGTCCACGTCGTGATTTCGCTCGCATCCAGCTGGAATCGGGTGTTTTTGATAGCCAGCTCGTGAGTAGCACACAGGCGGAGCAGACGATCACCGTTCTCATTCACTGAACCAATGCCGTAGGGTCCGAGGACTCCCGGCCAAGCTACCGAGTCATGCCCGATCCGAGCGTTCAAGTCACCCCAAACAAACAGTCGATCAATCACTAGCACCGAACGGATTGTGGTAGACAGTCGATCATAGAACTGGTCCTTTGTATCATCAGTGTGACACATGGATGGACCATACACACTAACAAATGTAGCACTCTATCCTCGACCGAGTCGCATAGACAGCATTCGAGGGCTGATGTCGTGCGGTTCGCCTATTATCAAAGCATTGATTCGATCAGCGACTGCAAAACAGACACCATCCTCCTAGTACCGTCTGTCGGGTAACCTATCCAGTAGAAGATGTACTCGGCACCTGCTTCCCGTAACTTACCTTGGTCCGCAAGGTTTGTCTCGCTCAAGGCTGCTACGTCGATCCCATAGCGACGCAGTTCCATCGCGATCAGTGTAGTGCCCCGTTTTGGCCGTCCTTTGGAGCTGCACCGATCCAGCAGCGTGCGCACATTCCATGCTCCAACACAGAGCATCTTGCGTTCCCGGGCCTGTTTCAGATTACTCTTTAGGTAGCTGAAACTTGAGTGATCATAATCGGCTCGGGGATTAACATTTGGGGGGACCGTATAAGGGTGAGTGTCTGGCAATAGCATATTTTCGCCTATCCACCCTGCCATGTGCAGCAGATAGGGCGACCCGGCTTATCCTGCGCGACGGCCGATGCAGTATGTTATTCGGGTTGCGTTTTGATATAGTTTATTTGGGCTAAGAATACCGTCAGAACGCCCAGACCTAGACAGGAGAGCGATTAGGGCCCTCAACCAAAGCCTTTTGTTCGAAAGCGTGTGCCGCAAGGCAGCAGGTGACACACGCACACGTACGTATTGGCATCAACCATCTAGAACAGGCCCGACAGTCACAACCCAAAACGCTCGCACATTCACGTAGAGATAATACTGCGCAGACAAACCAATCACACATACAGAGAATCAGATCAGGGGGGAAAAAATATCAAACCGAACAAAAACAGAACACACTGACACCATACGCAACGAACGCGTCACAACGGACGCATCTGCCTTTTGTCTGGCTGCTCCCCTTTGGCCAATCTGACATGGTTGAACCTGCAACGACCGAGGTCCCAGTCAGCACAGCCCTCCGGATCAAAACAGCACACAAATCTGACCACCACGCCAAGGTAGCAGAAAAGGTCAGGGACCATATGTTAATTGTCTTGCTCACACGCAAATCCCTGGCCTATTCTCAAGATCACAGACCCACATCACGTGCTTTATAGGCCGGCACGTGATACGGCCGCCCCTGTGCACTCTGCACGCACAGGCTCTGTTAGACGTTTTTCGCCATATCTCAGCCCTTTCCCTTCGACACTGCGAGTGCTAAGGCCTCATGGACGCACACGTGTGTGCATCGGCTGAGTCGATTCCACGTGCTTAAACTTACAGGCATGCGACGCCCACACATGAAGGGGATTAGAAACGCAGACAAAACACTTCTGACGTCACGTCTCGGACGGCGAGCGAATCAACAACGCGCACAGGCAACGGATACTAAGCCAACGGACACGAGCTGCACCACAACTGCACATCGTATCCACGTGATCCTGCCCCTGAAACACTGCCAACACAACATATACCTGGATATTACTATCCACACTGTTATCAACTGGAACAGTATTTTGTGTTGTACGTAAATCTCCTGGTTTGTGTATTTCTAGTCATTTCCCCGTTCCTGCACATTCATAACATACACCTTAATACTCAACTGTGTTCCCTTCTTTTGTTCTATGTAGTTAGTGCTAGGCTGTAGTTATTTGTCTACTACCCACACCACCTCACTACATAACCAGCTGATTAATTTTGTTTAATTTTGTGCTTACAGTTGACTAGTGTTGTCTTTGTTTGCATCTTTCCAATGAAAATAGAATAGCTGTAGTTTGATTACATGTCTACGGTGCCCCACACTCCGGAGAGTATTCGTACTCACTCATACGAATTCTGTAAACAACTTTTACTAAATGGTAACTTACGTCAGCATTCCCGTTTGTCACTGGTTCATTGGTAAGATCAGTACTTCATACCAATTGATCATTCAGATCAACCATAAAGTAAGTGGATTCCAATTCGGCAAGACAGGTTGGTTTATCAGCTGTTAGTAGGAAACAACTATACCATTACTGATTTCAATCCTGGAGGTCACAACTGTCAACTAGGATAAGCGTTTTTTTCATATCATAAATGAGGTTCAAAAAAGTCTGAGCAAATTTAATTTTTTTTGTAATTTCAGGAGTATTCGTACAGGAGTCGTTGTTTTTCAATAGCTCAACTTATCATTATCAAATTGTAAGTCAGATGACGAAAGACCACATAAGTAAAATGGCGTTCAGCTTAAAATAATCACAAACTATATGCAATAGCACTTACCTGCTTACGAAGACCAATAGGAACTGAATGACCTCCACCTGAAATGTGCAGAACCAATAGAATAAACAGTTACGCTAGACCGCACTACGGCCTTATGGATAAGTGATGAACGTTGAGCAAAATACACAAGTGGCATTCACGTCACTGAGTCTCATAATTTTCAAGTTAAAAATGAGTATTTCTAATTAGTTCAATCTTCCAAACTGGATTTGAATAAAATTATCGGCAGTAACGCGTGTACCTTTTCAATAATCCATAAATCATTCGCACGATCCGACCAAATAATTTCACACAGTACTTATTTCAACGTTGTGGTCCTTTTGGATTCCAGGAAACATATGAAGTCTACGGTATCGAGTGCTTTCCTACGTTCATTTTCTTCAAAAACGGGAAGGAAGTCGAACGTCTCGAAGGTGTTGACGCATCCGGTTTGAGGAGACTAACTATTCAGTATAAAAACAACTGATAAATTCTGTCTGCAGTCTTCCTAATTTGCTCACAGGTCTTCGTCTCAAGACGGAAAAATTGCATCATGCATCACGTGTCATCTTGAAATATTGCGACAACGATGCTTCTTCAGAAATGTCCTTAATGGGCAACCAACCTCGGCAAGATACACGTCACTTTTCCACTGGCGTTCTCTCTGTCAAGTTTTGCATGCTTATTGATTCGGTTCAAAATATCCCTCTTTTCCATGTGATAAGCGCCCCGAGTATCCAGTGCTCCGTTTTGCTCGTCCAAGTCACACGTTTTTACCGCATTGTCTCAATTGATGAACGTACTGCTGAAATCAGTCTTCTAGCTTGGTCTTTGGTTAACATGCCCCAAGCCAAGAACGGGAATTTGTGCCGGAGACTAGTGATGGTCATCTCACCCAGTTGTGGGATGACTTGCACGAATGTAATATAAGATCAGCTACTTGTGAACATGATTGTAAGCCTATTTTAACGCGTTCATAAAAAATGTTTTATTCATTTCATCTTTGCACTTTTGACTATTAATCCATGTTTCTGCCCTCAATCTCACATGCAGTTTTTCTCTTAAATGTATGTATTTATGACAGTCAGGTCACTGAGTAGAGGTGTGTTCTCATGACCGTAACATATTATTTGTCCTTGCAGACAACACGCAAAATAAAAGCTGTGGTGCTCCCCTAATACAACACTCACCAAACTCCGTACTCCAAAGCATTAAAGACTGAGGATAATAGTCTACTTTCAAGTTTAATCGTCTTCGTTGTATGTCACGGGTTTTATATCATATCGATAAAATATAGAGCCGCGTTGGCTTCACGACCCCACAACACCAGCTTACGAGTTCAGTTACACAGATAAGATATCTGGGGGTAATGTGGACTTGGTAACGCTGTGATGGGTGACCAAATCGAAGGCGCTATTATTCCAACACTCGGTGGAATATCTCGATGCGGTGATAGGATATAGCCAAAGCCCATAGTCGGTAGATTGTGGACTACACAGACGACCAGATGAATCATCACTCAACGAAATTGGCAACCGAAAAATTCACGACAGGAAGCGTCAGCTACACGCGCAAAACCAGGCATAAGTACGCACGAGGTGCAAGCGGAAACCGCAGCTGCGTTTCGGACTGGAATTCCCGTTCATAAACGGGAGCGCGCTCGTGGGGGTGATAACGTGCGAAATTGACACTAGATATCTTGCCCTATTGAATGACTTTTTGTTACAATAAGATCCACGCATCTTACCCTACAGAGTTGAATATATTTTTTGTGAACAGACCATTAGCCAAGGTCCCTGTGGTGTTTCGAAATGACGGGGAACTGATGCTGTCTAATACCAAAGGCTGACAAGCCTCTGGTTGATTATGACCGTCATGAACTCTCTTCAAGGTATAAAGTCGTAATTGATGATAGAGTCCTGAAACTTAAAGCGACCTGATGAATTGCTGACAATCGCAGTTAATCTTGTCCTTCTGAAGACCGTGTTCCCCGAGTCAGTGAAATCCGTTAGTTTACGTGGCTGTGCAAGTTGCTTAAGATAAGTCATCGCATGTTGAGCGCGTATGAATACGCAGAGCCGTACACCACAACGCTTTCATGTTTCGAAGGACTCCCCTCAGCTCATGAAATTGTAGTTAACTGAAAGTGCCTTCCAGTTTAGTGCTTCTGTTTGCGTAGTATTCACGCAGTTTGACGCTTCAATCATTGTTCCTATGTTGCTTGAGATTCGTCAGTCATTGGCACTCCGTTTTGACCGCCTTAAGAGTAATCTCGCAATTTTCTTTTACCATGCTCTAGTCCGGTGTGGATATTAGGCCAGCTGAAGCTTATAGAAAAGGCAGACATTGGAATTTTTGGGAGTTGCTGTTAGCGATCCCAGAATATGGAAAGAAAACGCCAGTCTACTTCGGGAACAACAACAACAACATCATACAACAATACAACGTGTCTTATTCGTTCAGGATGTATTGACATTTAGACAGACCTTGCTCGCGGATGTTGGGCGAGGATGACACTATTTCAGAAGGAACGCACACTCATGGGGTTTTCTGATAAGGATCGAAATCGCATGCATTGTTAGTCAGCATATGATTCATTCGCATACAGTGCCCTGAAATGCCACGTTTACAAAGGAGCAACTAGATACTCGCTGCGTCGTCACTGATCAAGAGTTCAACTCGCGAATTATTTCCTTATCGTTGGAACCATTAGTCAAAAATTGGAAGTCCGGCGATGATTTTCGGAATTATTTTGGTGAGTGTTTATGAGTTCGTTTTGGGTGGTGAGGAGGTCATGGTTTTATAGCTGTGCAAAAATTTAGACCAGCTGATTCGTCTCTGAATGAAGTCGTTGCTGTTACCAAATCATACATAATGTTCCGATTGAAATCGCTCCTTGTATGAATGAATCTGTCCTACATAATCGCCTGTCGCTTAATTTTTATGACGCAAATATGCTGTAGGTTTCTGGAAATCGCACTGAAGCCACCTTGTGCGATGGTGTAAGGGCTATAAATAAGGCTAAACTGCACTTATGCAAGCTTGTCTCAACAAACATTATCCAGACTGCATAATATCCTATCGTTGTGTTTGTGAGCCAAGTCGATTAATCCTCTATGAACCACTGAGCTGATTTTATGGTTCAGGTGGTTGTGTACAGCTGAAAGAATCACGTGGTGACCGAGTGAAGAGGTTTGTTAAATGTCATCAAAAAGCATCGACCGCCAACCTTTCAATCTCTCAAGAGTAACCAGCAAAGGGCGATCGCCGCATCGTACCATAGTTTAATGACGTTCGATTCCAAGGCGAATGAGCGTATTCTTAGGTTACTTACGTTTTTGATGAAACTGCCTTTGCTGTACCTTTATTGGACCAAACAACTTCCGATTATATTCTGTTGTTTCCTTACTATACTCTTCTAATTGCAAATCATCACTGGTCAGTCGAACGCCTAAGCTTCTCAGTCGACCTGTGAACATAGATGTTAAAACATCCATATCAACCGGACTGTGTGATTTATAAGCAACCGAGTATGGACAAACGTGGTAGACAGAAATTGAGGAAATGGATACAGAATAACTGGGATCGATTAACATAGGGTTAACTAACCGAGGTATTTCGTTACCTGTTTCAAAACGATCATTCTGTCTTTCAAGTAAGTGTTTACTTGGATGTGATAACAAATTAGCTTTAAGAAAAGCCGGAAGAAAATAAGATACACTAACATAAACTGACACCATGAAGCGTAAATTAATATTTCAATATCATATATATATATATAT
>JTDE01001673.1:30169-45355 GCA_014338405.1 Paragonimus skrjabini miyazakii | reverse complement strand
AGTCCTGATCACGAGGTTATCAACTGGATAGAACAGAGTGATTCTGTTCATTCTCCTTTCGAAATGATCGGGCAAGCTGAACACTATCCATACAAGGTTGTGGTTGAGCGTTTGGATTTGATTATTCGGTCATGCCTATTGTGAGGTTGCTGGCGTAGTGGTTAACACGCCAGTCTCACAAGCACGAGGGTCGGAGTGCAAACTCCGATTCGGACAAGAATATGCACTACTGATGAGCTCTAATAAGAGCGAAACTCGAGTCTAGTGCTTCTTTTCGAAGTGGGCTAGCCGAAAGGCTTATCTGAATGCGAAGGCCGTGATCGAGTGTGGGTGGTGTTCAATTTTGAAATTACAGTAATGTTTATGACAGTCGCACTCTACCGTATGATGTCGATGATGTTGGTTTCCCATCTACTTTTGTTTTAATCACGCTGGGAATTTGGAACTCCCATCCCAGATAGAAAAACAACTCGCCCTTTGTCTCACTAGTTTGACGTGTTTCCTCTGTACACCCCATGTTTCAAGGTCGGTAACGATATAAACGGGATAAACCTCGGCTGTCATTGTCGTAAGCGTTTCAAAAGTGTGAACTAACGTGATCCAGCAGGCCCTTTGTTTCCGATTTTAACCGTCGTCTTGAAAAACGACGATTTTGACAGCATCACGACAAAGCTGACATCAAGTCCACTTAGGCGCGGGTAACTATAAAAACTCAGGCGTGCCTGTGTAGGTGTAGGAGTTTGCAAGCTATCTTATCAACGTACGAATCGGAGCACTATTGATTTCTATTGGTGTGCTCCTTGATTGTAAGTGAAACAACTGTAGTCACATCTATGTATAGAGGTCGTATGAATAAGTATAGGTACATCACCGATGTGTGCGTACTTTATTTGAATAATTTCGTGAATGTTAGTCCAAGAGCACATGAATGCAGCCGTATCAGATAATAGTTGACTTTCGTATAGAAATGCACAAAACGGAAATTCTGACGCCGAATAACATAGCAAGACAAATACGATACTACCACATGATGCCGTCTCATCCTCCTCCCTTTAATACCAAGTATCAGACATCGAATCTGGATGTCAGCAAAGCTCCGGAAGCTGCCGCCAGCGAACGCAGCAAAACGTACTACCTGGCTGTTAGCCAGCATCAATTTTATTGGGCGAATAAGTGGGTATCACGTCAAGAGAATAGGCTTTGTATTAGCCTGTAGGTTTTATACTGCCGATGGCATGAAACAAAACTACGTTTTAGGCCCAGTTCCGATCTGATCGCAACTGGCCTTTAGAACTATTCAGACTCGAATAACGTCCAGGAAGTCGGTTGTTGGACACACAACATACAGAAGGCCATCGCGCTACTCGACGACAAACAACTCTCACCACGCATGTACCCTATGTAATTGTAAAAGCCCGATGAGAATTACCGAAAACAGCTGTTCGCATAACTGACTTCTTATGAACTCTCACCTTGCCGATGACCCAACATTTCTGCACCCAGCGAGGAAGAAGATCAAGAGACAGTCACGGTTTTCGAGATAGCATCGACCAAATTCGGAATGTACAACACTCCCTTTATCAGCCCTCTCTGGGAACAAGCGATACGGCCATAAATCGAATCTGCACAAAAGGAAACAGTGTCTTCTGTTGCAGTGGCTTCTAGCATACCATTAGTCAGCTACAGAAGGATGTCACTTGAACTCAAGTCACAAGTTCACGTGAGTACAGACAAGCGCTGATTTGGATTCCATGAAATATGCGTCCAGAATCACCAAACCCCACAGATATGTCAACCTGCCCTGCCGTGATATGCGAATGGCGAATCTACGCCTGTACAACAGCAAAAGCTAGAAGAAATGTGCAGTGCCTGAACTGATACTCATCATCAGCATATAGACAGCAATATATCAGTGGTTCACAGTTATGCTTAACTGTCACACAACCATGGATGGAAAAAAAACCTTCTATAGGGAAAGGAAAATTAACCAGACGGAAAGCAACCTTACTACTGAAAATAACTTCGTTTATATTCAAACAATCACCATCAAGGTGTCTACACTTTGCATGCACACAACCAAGCTGTAAGTGCAATTAAGGCGTCGTCAACATGACAACTTTCTCACGGCTTTCACTAGCCCGCATCATTAGGTACACTCACTTCACAGATACCTCGGCCACGGAACGACAACATTCACGCCACTGACCTCGATTAGCCGCTATCTTACTTGACGTTTCAAGTCACAGACTCTAAGCCGCGAGGGTCCCAGCCAGGGAGACGAACCCGATTTACAGTGGTCAATCCCTTTGTGGACGATTTCACTTCATTAGGCCAGGTCATTAACTGTCCATCTCGCATCTCACGCCAGTCAGCCGCAGCGTCGACAGTGCTCGCTGCAGCAAACGACTAGCTGGCATCCGTAGTACATGACCTAACCATCTAAATCTGTGCAAATGTAAGGAGTGAGCAAAAGAACTCGTGTGATAATCAATAGCAAATACCCACCTCCTAACCTCCTCCTTGCTTACCCGTTGGTGCCACCCGATACCAGCGATCGAACGCAAACACCGTTGGTCAAATACCTGAAGACGGTTTACGCCTTCTATCCTGAGCTGTTTCGTTGTCATACAGTAATACAGTCACCACTCTCGCCTCATACACGCCACCATTAAGCATCAGAGATAGATATCTGTCACCAGAGGTGTCCCAAATTAGCGAACACCGCCCAAACCTTAGAGATACGCGCTTCCGTTTCATTCTCTACACATACGCCGCCGCCGTTAACGCAGCTTCCCGAATACATAAACTGGTCATCAACCTCCATGACTTCATTAACTAACATCAGACCTACGTAATCACAACAATCTTGCAGAAACATTTTGCACTTTGAGGCCGTAAAACGCATTTCCAAGTACTCAGCAGAACGCGAAATAGTGTTCAACGTTGTTTGTATTGCTTGGAAAGTGTCAAACAGCAACACCTTGTCGCCAGCATAAGGATAAACCAGCACTTCACCAGATTGGGGAACCACGCCGGTACCTCGCAAGTACCTTTAATTCGTCTATGACAAAGTTTTAAAAAAATGGTGTAAATGGACAGCTTTGACGTACGCCGCTCATGGTGCTGAAATTGTCAAATAGTCCATCACAAAGCGCCGACATTATGCTCACATGCTTGGTCGGTACACTTTTGCTTATAAGTGACTCCAAAAGTGTAGATCAATTAACCGGATCGAACGTACCCTTATAGTCGAGAAATACGATCAGTGTTGGCCGACGGTACACATGACGCTGTTGCAGAACTTGGCGAAGAGTAAAAATGTAACCTACACATTTCCGCTCGGGGCGAAATCCTGCCCGTTCTTTCCTAATGTTTGCCTCGCGAACTGCAACGAGTCGACGAAGTATAACGGACGCCAGAACCAAACTAATGGTTTTCGCAAAAGCCCTTGAATATGGGGATGCAACTGAGGACCTCAGCTTCAATGAATGGTGCTATATCCGCCGACCAGGGTGTTACATTACAAGTTTGCGACGGCAACACAGTAGAAGCAGAAGGCTAGTTGCATTGACTCTCAAATTGTTCCGCCCATCGCTCTAACCTTCCGGAGTTACTATAGATGAGTGTCATCCGGTTTGCACATACTCACTGACAGACGTTCGCCTTGGATAAGTGGCACGGATAAGCTTGAAGAGACTGTCGATGTTCTCAGGTGTCGCCTACCTGGGTGGGGTCCTCGTGATCACTCAAACCGCTGGTTAGTGACACTTTCCGAGATGGGGATGTGTCGCAGTCAATGGCGTACCTGTATCCATACCACTTCTAGTTCTTCCACTTAGTCTTGTTTTAATAATTTTAAACCTTCTTAGTAACATTTTCTTCCAGGATATTCCACGTCACTGTTGAGGTGAACGGCGGCCCGAGCCACAGTACCTTTTGATCAGGCTCGTGGCTGTTATGATGATCAAGAGATGGTCATCATTTCTCTAACTCTCCACATCAACCAATTCTCACGATCAGAGATTAGGCTACGTTCCAGCTTTTCACGGATATCTCTCCTGAACTCGTTATGTGAACTGGTGAAAGGAATGTTCCATCAACCTTCTAACAGCTCCAGGAATCTACCCGAGATTCAATGTGTTCGATCCACGAACTCCCGTGCCGCATGCTACAGTACCTCCTGCATAGATTGCCTGAAAGATCTCGGACTGGCAGCTGCCAGGATAGTCGGAGCAGCTTTCTAGACTGATTTGGTATTTATGTTTTACCGACAGTATATCCGGCTTCTCAAAAGCTAGTCGTTGTCCAGCAAAAGTAAGAACGGAAAGACAGCGTAGCAACGCATGATCCGAATCCAAGTATGTGCTCCAATAAGACCGACAGTCTTGAACGGAACTCCGCTATCAGAAACTCACAGCTGTGGTTTATTTGAGATGAGACCTGGTTCGGAGCTGGTGAACACCAATCATAACAATGACATGCACGGTGCTTAAAGCTAGTGCTGACTAAAACTGGCTTATGTTCGGCACACATTTGCAACAGTCGCTCCCCATTATTTAGGCGATATGATTCCATCCAAATCCTACCACCTAAACGGGATTCGTCCTCACCAACCGACCTGGGTATTCATATCTCCGGTTATAACGGCTACTTTGAAACCGTGTCGACCGAAGAGCTGTCAGATCCGAGCAAAAGGCGTAAGTACCACCAGTGCCAATACCGTCGGTTGGATCACAAACACAATGGAAAGATTTCCGGAAGTTTTACACTCAGAAGTCGTCTTAATGAAGCCTGCCAAGAGGACGGCACAAAGCTTATTGTGAACCGATACTAGTTAGACATGACGTTCCCGGGACAACCGGTGATCAAGCATTGCAATAGCTAATCAAAAAAACAGACCAGAAAATTTGGGGGCGGTCTTAATTTCAGCAATTTATCAAGGATTGTTTGTTTCCCCGGAGAGAACTATCTGCAGAAGACCGTTACTATTTCGATAACACGCAGCAATCTACATTTAGGTCCAAATTCTTGCGCATCCCAGACTAGATATCGTAACCAATGCCTCGCTAACGCCTGACTAGCCGATAACATAAAAAACGTAGATGCATTCAGTGGAACATAGTCCACCTCGAGCGCCGGGTAGCTGGCATCGGGGGTAAATAGTCAACAATTCCACCAATGATCGTGAGTTTCGTTTTGTGTATTAACACACCTTCCTTTCTGAATAATCAAAAACGGGGTTGTTTCAACCCACAACACGAAGTTTACGATTAACAGAAGAATAAGTTGAATTACGTTTCTCGAACAGTTGCAAACGGTTGAGGATTACAAACAATGTGATCTGTTAATCAATATCACTGTGCTGACGTAGATCCTAACTGGCTTTGAAAACTGCCACTGCGGTAAGCGTTGCTCAATCCAGGGCCAACTCTAGACAGGCCACCGTCGAATAAGTATTAAACAGACCTAAGCAAGTCACAGCAGTTACCAACTGATAAACGGGCTCTCCCCATCATCATCATAACAGCCATGAGCCTGATCAAAAGGTACTGTGGCTCGGGCCGCCGTTCACTTCAACAGTGACGTGGAAAATCTTAGAAGAAAACGTTATCAAGAAGGTTGAAAATTATTGAGAGAAGACTAAGAGGAAGAAGCGGAAATGATATGAATACAGGTCCGCCATTGACCGCGACACATCCCCATCTCGGATAGCGTCTTTAACCAGCGGTTTGAGTGATCACGAAGAAGACCCCATCCAGGCAGGTGACACCCACCCACTTTGCTCAATGGAGCAGTCAAGATCTTCATCATCATCATCATCATCATAACAGCCATGAGCCTGACCAAAAGGTACTGTGGCTCGGGCCGCCGCTCACCTCAACAGTGACGTGGAATATCCTAGAAGAAAACGTTACTAAGAAGGGTGAGAATTATTGAGAAAAGACTAAGAGGAAGAAGCGGAAATGGAATGGATACAGGTACGCCATTGACTGCGACACATCGCCATCTCGGATAGCGTCTCTAACCAGCGGTTTGAGTGATCACGAGGACCCCAGCCAGGCAGGCGACACCTACCCACGTTGCTCAGTGGTGTAGTCAGGGTCTTCATATTTTGTGACCACTTTGTTGCTTGACCACCACGTGGTTTGACCCAACTGTTGGTGGTCGTGGACTCCCCCCACGATTAAGCAAACCTATTAGATAAAAACAGTGCGAGCCTAACGATTTTCGTAAATCCTAATACCTACAAGTACAGCAAGAAAGCATACACCACAGGTCTTCGGGAAAAAAAACACGAGACTTGAAACCTCACCCGGTAGCTCAAAGACTGATGAACACACTATAGATTCGAGCACAGTCCGGTCACTAGGAGAGACGACAGCTAGAAAAGCCGATACATAAACTGCCTGTCCAGCCTATTCGAAGTATGGAGTCACCTACTGTTGAAACTACCAAAAAGTCAGACGGTTATTTCAGTCGCGAATAGCTAACAAGACTAGGTCATCCACCTGATGAAAATGCACCCCGGCCTGTTAGCGCAGAACAACCCGCGTAAACGAGAACCCTCGACTGCTCTGTGGCCCCCGAACATACCGAATCTACCAGAATGAATGACTACATACAGCCACCGTGCATGTGGTGAAGCCCTAGTGGAAACTCTAACGCGCGGACGGTTGAATACGGTTCGCTTACCTGAAGTGTCAATTGCAGTTACAATGTTTGGGAAACAGGTTACAACCCTAAAGACGACAGGGGCATCAACGTGACCAGTATTACAATCAGGATTTTGGCTTCCATTACACTCCACCGAGTCATTGCACTCTGGAGCAGTTTCTGCCCTCCAGAAGGATGACCCGAAGATTCCAACTCTAGTAAACAGCGTCGACACATCTGTCAGCCGACAACCGCCGTCTTTCACAACCACACGAGCATAGTAAACTCGGCTGACCGATACGCACTTTTAGGATCTCAGGTCCAAGACCATACTGACCACATATGCATGCACGTCAGTCGTAGTTTATAACACCACCCCAGAACAAACAAACACACGAACGGCAGGGCTTGTCAAGACCCTGTATTTTTCATTATGGACATGAAGAATGGTTGTCAAAAGCGCCCAGGATGAGGCCACCGACGTTCCACCTCATCATAAAGTTGCTGACAGTTTGCTTACAAGACAAATTGTGGATAAGAGGTTCGCTAAATCACTGAACTTGTCAGACAACTTCCATCCGCTCCATTTGACGCCTCCTGCAACTTCAAAATGTAAAAAAGCCCGGCAGTAACGTAAGACACGAACTAGACAGTAAACAACGGAAAACCGTCGAGTGACATGTGCTCATGGTGGCGTATTAAGAACGACAGAAACATGGGGATGATGAGAACATAGTTTTAATGAGACGACATTAATCGAACTAACCACCACACAGAGGGCTCACACGGCTGCAGAGATCAGAATAAATTGAGTGTGGCGACGGTTTTGATCACCGAGGGTCACATTTGGTTGAATGCATCAATTGATAAACAGTAAGCAATTTCTAGTGACAGCGGTCAATCAAGTTCGTTTATTCCAACCGCCAAAACGAATAGACACAAGTAGTCTCATTACACATATTTGATGCCAGTTCATGGATTACGGTAACTTACATCCTGAGAGCAGCCCAGCTCGTCACCGTAAGATTATTGGCGCACTTGCGAGTTAACAAAGAGAGCTGGCATCAACCACAATTGACTTCTAAGTCGGACACCATGTGATCCACCTGACTCACGACTAAGAACGTTAAGGTGCATGGCGACAACCCGAGCTTACGAGATGAAGGCCGTCACATGTGAGGGGGATATGTATAAGAACTACTGGTAGCCAAGTTCGCAAGGGGGCCACCATACATTCAATCACTAGCCAGTTGTCTAATCGCAATCTAACGGCGACTTCATCACACCTCTTTAACTCTGAGCATAGGAAGTTGAGGCAAAACCGCACACCCACTTCTTTAAATTATTACATCACTAAAGACTAACTTTGATCCTAATGGTCGTGATACTTAAGCAACAACAATCGTTGATATAACCAGCTGTTGTAAACTCTTCAGATGCACACTCCATAAAGCATTCCGCCTAGCGAACGAGTGCCAAAAAATGTCGCCATAGACCACTGTACGCCCACGCAGTAAGTAAGGTGAGTCTGCGAACAGAGGCCACAAAACTGGTGTTCGCCAAGGCTGCCCGATCTTTCGCCCTCCAATATCAACCTGGAGATTGACAATTCTAACCTTAAACTGTTCTTTCAGAGTAATATGACGATCGACACGAAGCATGTGGACAACGTTGTTCTGTCCAACCCACGCCGAACACAGTAGATGACTAGGAAAGCATGCGGAGTGTGATCCACACGCATATTCGCTTCAGTGCAAGCAGCCCAGCCGAGCCCTTAGACCGTTGCACTTACTTGGAAAGAACCACCTCGTCGGCTTGTAACAGCACAGAAATAGGGGCGAAAATAAAGGATGGACGTGCCACCCTTACTTACCTGCATCATCTACGGCACCCGAAAAACGTTCGAGTATTGTTGAAGGACAAAACGCACGATGCAAGCATACGAGCAACTATACGTTAACGAAGCGAACGAATTCACATGGCCATCCCGGATGCAACCGTGAGACACGATACCAAATCGAACTACAAGCGACTGCGCTAACTGAACAAGTGATTAGGAAAACCCTGGTCCATAAACAGTTCGCAAACGCCCTGCTACTGCGAAAACTAGCCGATTAGTTGACTGCCTCCATCAGACTAAAACTTTTCTCATGAACACGACGAAAATGGTTGAAATCAGCACGCTAACAACGATGGGTCAGCTGGAAGCGTGACTATGCACGGAGTAACAGACAGTGCAGCAGAGATCCGGGCGAGTGCTAAAAGCACAAGGCTAGACGACTCGACCCACACACCCACTGATGCTTGATTGCCATAACCATGGAAAAAAACAGGAGGGGACACTATCGACAACCACCACGTCCGCATTCAGTCAGTAGTGACGCACTTCCACCCCCACAATCCAGTCATTAACAGAAGTGCAGGACGCTATCACCCGGTGTTCTGCCATCAACACCGAGTTGGCATCAAATAAGAGAGGGACCAGGACCGACGACGAACGTGGGGGACGCGCCCCCCAACGACCAGTCTGTGGACCGCATAAGCCAATACGCTGGCTGAACGATCAATAGCCGCGAATTATGAGCACCGGTTTGACCGATGTGCAGGGTTGTTAGGCACCTACTATCTCAGTGGGGAAGTTGAAACCACCCACAAAACCCGCAAGCACAGTGACGCACCAGCCAATAGACCAGCGACCCATCTATTTAAACGAAACACAGCAATTTTCTTTCATTTCGCACCCACCCACGCTGCACAAACTTGCACCAACCAGTCCGCGTGGCCCCCCGAGGATCCGGCCACATCCCAACATATACTGTTGGGACAGCCCTTACATGAACACAGCTGCACCCCTTTCATTAGCACACGCAAAAAACGACGTCTCCCACTCCAAACCCCAAGGTCGTCCCGTGTGCACTTTCACGACAGCAGCTCGTAGAACTCGAAGGTCTCACGCACTTTTCGCCGCCTTACCTTTTCTTTGCTATCACTGCGCCCAAACCAGGGTGTAGCGACTATAATAAATGATATTTTTGATAGTCACATTCACTTGTACATTTTTGATGACTGGCTTTTTGCTTACTTTTGTTTTAGTCAAGCTACCTCATTTGTAATATCCGTCCCGGGGCTACAATCACAACTCGCTCCGTGCCCCACTAGCTTCACGTGCTTTCTCTGTACTCTATTTTCCAGGGTCGATACTAATACACAAGGGTCGACGCGCTGAGTCCTTGTTTATTAGCATCGACCCTGGAAAATAGAGTACAGAGAAAAGCACGTCAAGCTAGCGGGACACGGAGCGAGCTGTCACTAGCCCTGGGACGGACATTACAAATGAGGTAGCTTGACTAAAACAAAAGCAAGCAAAAAGCCAGTCATCAAAAATGTACAAGTGAATGTGACTGTCAAAAATATCATTTATTATAGTCGCCACAAAAGTACAATTCAGTACTTATAGTTTCAAATACCATAGAAAAGATGTGGCTTGTTCCACTACAACAACGCAATTCCTCCGGTGATCTGCACTGAAAAGCTACTGGGCGAGGGCAAGCAGAAGCCTCAGCAACGGTGCACGAGCAGATTCCAGACCCGAAAGTGATTAAATATCCGTGCGCAAACAGAGGAAGTGACGAACGGTCACAATGAATTCGTACAACAGCCAGGCTACCGCGTTTCCCTGTCCCTTTACATTTCGATTGACGCTGTGACACTCAGACCTAGCGCCGCAAGTTGCAGAAGCACCGTTATTTCGAGGACACCGAGCACGACGAACCAAGATACACGCAAAAAACCCAACACACAAACTGACGACGGTTTGATGCAACAAGAACACACCGCGAGCTAACTATGAAGTCACTTGTAAACAATTTAATCCAACGTACGACAGTACCTACCTACTCGACCTGTAGAATAAACAAAGACAACCAAACGTGGTGGAAAAAACCTATGCACACTTGCTTGCGAACAATCCAGCTTACAACAAAATGATAGCCGACCTGCGACGGACCCGGACGACTAGACTGCAGGCCGACGAAATGTTAAAAGATTGTTTTTCTAGCATCGTGCATTTAGAAACATAAAACTGATGGCCAAGATACGAATGTAGTAAAACGTGGTTGCCTTGACACATTATTGCTGTGGCATGGGGGGATGGCCGGAAACAGATGCAGCTTGCATTGATTGAGGCTGAGCGCATCCTCCAGGAGCAGACTGATTGGGAGCACCTCCTTGCTGTTGTTGCCAAGCTTGTTGCCACGCCTGCCATTGTTGCCACTGCTGCCACTGGTTGTAGTCATACTGCAATTAAAAAACGTTTGAATATTTACCGATGTAGACTCCAGGTGACAATGTTGGTGTTTCTGCAATTTAGAACAGAACAGCACGAGAATAGGCAAGAATTACTTACACCACCCGGAGCGGCTTGCTGTCCTTGAACTGGAACGGGAGCAGGAGCCGCTGCTGCAGGCTGTTGTGGTGGCATGGTTGTGGAGGGAACCGGAGCAGCAGGCTGCAAAGCGCACGCTTGAGGTTGTTGAGCCTGCCGAATGATGGCATCGGCGAAATCATGGAGACCCTGTCGACGGTAATATTCAGCCCATGCAGCACTGTAATCCGGTTGGCCAGTGTAGGGATCGTATGTAGGAGGTGGCATGCCGGCTGACGAGACCCCCTGTGAGCTGCCATTCGTAGGCCCTACACCCCACGGTGCTGAAAGCGAGCAAAGAAAGCGGACAACGTGATTTAAATAGACTACACAAGACAGCTCGAAATCGGTATGGTACAACGCGAGCCGGGAGATAGATAAAATCAATCAAACCACCAACACACGCCATCAATCCACTAACGAAGAACTGCAGCCAGTGCACAAAGGTTTGATGAACGGCGAAACTAAGAGAATGAATCAATGTGATTTACAAGCATACAGCATTGCAGACGGCCGATAAAAATAATGAGACCTGACTACGTGGATGTCCTAGAATATCGACCAACGTGCGAGCGAATTTACGCTGTACGTTTCGTGAGACAATGAAACAAGATTCAATAGACTCATTCACGAATCAAAATTAGGCTAAGTACGTTTCTTTATTACAACGAAGTTATCTTAAAAGAATCACGAGTCAAACGAAAAGTCACTAACAATATGCTTCACCCCGGCCTGTGATTATTAGAAAATAATTAGCGCCGTCAACAAAAAGAGCCTGTAATCCTTGGGTAGAGAAATTATACTGAATCCAATTTTTAATCAGTTTTGAGGGCTTACAGTCGGGTGAAGCTGGCCAATCCGTGCACGATTGTTACGATGAGCTGACACCCAGGAAACCGCCCGTCCCTTCTTTTTGGCTGACAAGCTGAGTTTACACCAAGCCAGCCAGTGTATAAAAACTTTGACTTACCTGACTGGGGATAGCCGTATTGACCCCAAGGACCAGTTGCAGCACCAGACGAAACTGGCCGTGTCATGGGAATACCAGCTCGCTCTGAGATCATCCTGTTAAGTGATTACGTTGTGCAGTATCCAGAATCCAAGAATGGGTGACCAGGCATAGATGCATATACGAGGAATTTCGTGCATAGGAATATACCGACAATAACAAGGATGGGCAACAGAGAAGAGATAACACCATGACAGTTTCAGGTAATTATGGCATTAGATACTAATCAAAAGTGAGTTATAACGGAAAACAAACCTGATGGCTTGATCGATTTCTTGCCTGAGTCCACGGATATTGAATATTTTAATGGTGAGATCGGGAGGAGGGTCTTTTGATATCTCTACGTGTGCCCCGCTAACCCGGCAAATTTCTTTTATCGATTCGCCTCCTTTGCCGATAACTAGACCAGCTTTTTCAGCTGGCACAGCGTACTGCGATGTTTCCTGTCCATCGTAGCCATACATAGGACCACCACGCTGAAAACAAAGTTATTTTTACTCAAAAAACTTACATCGCGGGCATTTATTAGATTGAGGACGGCTTGTTTTGCTTTTTCAACCCGAGCAGGATCACCAGTGATCCGCAGAGGTTTGTCATCCGGACTTGGATTGTTGGTCTGCTGTATCAGGACCATTTTGACACCGTTCTCTTCTTGTAAGCTTTTAATGGTTTCGCCGCCCTTCCCGATAATCAAACCAGCCTTCATTCCAGGTATCATCATCTCAATCGTGGTTACGTTGTCGCTCTTAGGGTATATGGCAGGGGTAACTGGACCGTTTTTGTCAGCGCGTTCAATGATTTCAGCAATCAGCCGCTTCGCATGCCTAAAGTATAATGATGAACCTGAGAACTGACTTACTCTATCTGTTGTACAGTTCCCGTGAGGGTCACCGTACGCTCAGGCGTGCCAGCTAGAAAGTCAACAAAATGACTGACTAACTCACCTTGAGAGATTTGCACTTTGCAGCACGACTCGTTTTGCAATTGTGTGATTTGTTCACCTCGCTTGCCGATAACTAAAACCATCGAAAGAAAACACGGACAACTAACCTAACCCGACGTATCTATCAGGAATCGACGTGTCTGCTGAAAGTACTTGAGCCGAGGGGGCATTAGGCTTGGGGTTCATGTTAGAGTTCATCATCATTGCGGGATTGGGAGCAGACTGCGTATTTGTTAACTTCTGATTTAGAGATGCTACGGCTCTTGCAGCTGCAGCAACTTTGTCCATCACCAACGGACGCTTCTCTGTCGTAGCAAACGTATTATCGTCCTCAGCTGGGCGTTTCACGCCTGCAAGTCCTCCGTTTGTAGTCGACACTTCATCGGACGCAGAAAACTTTGAAACAATCTAGTCTCAAAATGAACCGTCAGTAAAAAATATTACCAGACCTGCTTTGCCCGTTCCACCGCGTTGGCGTAGGCGTCGTTGCCTGCCATGGAGGATACAATATGGCACCGGACAAATTGCAGCTCACTAAAAGAATCGACTAAATGATGGTAATTTTTTTCAACACAGAAACCAAGTGAAATTAGTAAACATACATCGTCTGTAATTTCATGAACTAGTAACTTTATTCGCATTTTACAAGAATCAACAGATCGCAGTATAAACGATCATCACATTGCCGTTCGTCCAGACCGGTACGGCGGCTGCCCAACCGACAAAAACGATCAGAAAAAGTGATTTTGAGTTCCGCTATTGTAACGTGACTATACAAAAATGCATCTTGTTGACTAGGACAGAACTTCGCCATGTAGTGAGGACAGACTCACTCTTTGCACCAACTAATCCACGAATGGGTAAATTGTGGCGAGATCAGCCCCGAAGCCCTCAAAATCATGAACCCCCTCTGATGTGGGAGTTGTCTTGTCAGCACCACTATACCCACTGGCGTTAACTTTTCAGTACAAATTTGTTGTAAACTGCCAACATCCGAGGTAGTGTAACGTGCGGTCGAAACCAGCAAGCGCGCACGGGTTGAATTTGAATTGTGGAACGGTGCGTGCTACTGTGTTGTTGGCGTCGTTTTTGGTTTCCTTCTGTGAATTGCGTGCATGGTTTATTTGGCCTTTGGCTCATACTTCCCTGTGTTGTTTCCTTCCAAAGAATGCTGGAATACTTACTTCAGAAGAGTGCTGTCCCTCAATGTCTCCAGTGCAGTACCCGCAGAGGTTTAAACCTCAGGTTTGCTGTTCGAGCTGTCATTTCATGTTCAGTCACGCAGTGTATGTTAAAGTAGGTCACAATTTGGAGCGCACCGTTTACCCAATGGAGGTGCATGAAAGGCAGCACAAAATTGACCTCTTCGAGAGAATAACTGGACTGTGAGGAAACAAGAATAACCCGTGCACACACAGCGCACAACTAAATAAAACCCCACTTCAGACATGCCTTTTGTTGGGAGACGATTACTGGTCATCATAACGTTGAGGCTACTGCCGCCTACCGAAATTTTTAGGCCAATGCCCAATAGCTCCCACTCAAATGATCTAACCTACTGTAATTGCGGTGCCTGCGGTCGACTACCTACCTCTTCCATCACTGGTCACTCATTCGAGAGCGGACACGGTACAAATCGGTCCAATTAATTCGCGGTTCGGTTGCGTGACCAAAGTACATATACGTTGCAGCTTTTTGGGAACTCTGCTGAACATGGGCTTGCAACCGATCCTGTGTAGTCTAATGCGAACTACGGAAGCATTGACGTTGTATCGGCTTCGTTTGTTTTGCTCATGTTTTATTACTATAGTTTTGTGCGTTGTTCGGGCTTCACGTGGTTTATCCGTCTTGTATTACATTACGGAATATACGTTTGTGGATGATGACAGCGCAATAATACCATTGTAGTGGACAAGTGGGTATGCGCTAGACCCTCGTCCACTAACAATTTAGAATGCTTTTCCTGAAGAGCAATCGAAACGTAGTCCCAACAGGCATCGAACTAAAGAAGGCAGCAGGGTTTGGAAACAAACCGTATATTTCCAGCAATATTTGGAAATATGATAAATAGTTAGCTTTAGCCCAGTCTGGGGCCAACGGCAGCAACCAAGAGTAACAGGAAGAGGAGCGCGAGATGGGCCACAGCCCACTCGGCAG